>LPNX010238476.1:22282-37630 GCA_001517045.1 Pseudotsuga menziesii | reverse complement strand
GGAATGTGTATATATGTGATACTGTCAAATTGTCGTTCTAACAATCTCACACGTAAGAATATTCTCAATAACGTCGGATCTCTAACATGGTACAAACCATTGAGTTGTGACACTACTAACTCCAAATCAAGACATACCTCAAGAGATAGAACGCCATGTGAAATGGCATCCCGTAGAAGCTCGATAACGGCGCTATATTTAGCAATATTGTTCGAAGATGGTCGTAGACATACACCTCCTGAAGACTGTACCTGACCCATAGGAGTATAAATCACCCAAGCAGCAGAGGCTGAGTGCTGAGTGTGACAGCTTGCACCATCCGTGAATCCTATGTAGGTGGAAGATTCCATTGACATCTACCAAAAGACACAAAAACTAATCACAAACCCGATCACGATAAGAAAAATACCTAACTATGTAAAGTTGTACACTAATATACAACAAACAGTCTTGGCTAAAGATCATGCATAGTATTTTTTGAGATAGATCCCATTTCTAGGCTCCGCCAAACCTGTTCCTTCGTAATCGACTAACTCATAGGCACCCTTATCTAAGACACGCTTGACCACGTAAGGACCATGCCACATAGGATTAAATTTCTTTGCCCCCAAGGGTTCTTTCGATTGATCCCACAAAAGGACCAAGTCTCCTTCACTAAACACTCTTGGATGGACAGACTTTTCGTAAGGGACCTACACACTCTAGAGCCACCAAGGCATCTCGACGTTGCTCATCAAGTTTCTCGAGGTGGACCAAACGCTCCTCCAAAGGTGAAGTGTCTGGTAAGAGTTCCACAGCTAGCTTCAATGAAGGAATCTCGCATTCAACCGGCAATATCGACTCCACTCCATGCACAAGCTGATATGGAGAAAAACCAGTGGCAGTCTTAACCACGGTTCGATATGCCCACAAAGCAGGGTATAACATAATATGCCAATTCATATTGCTCTATGCGATGGTTCGTTGGAGAATGGACTTAAGTGATTTATTCACTGCTTCAACCTGTCCATTCGCTTGGGGGTAGTAAGAAGAGGAGTGATCTTGCTTATACCCTAACTTGGATGCCAACTCTTCCATCATACAGTTCTGAAAGTGCGAGCCATGGTCAGTGACAAGCTCTTTCGAAATATTGAACCGAGTAATGATTTGGTTGAATATGAAGTGAGCGGCTGTCTCACCATCAAATTTTACTGTAGGCATTGCCTCAGCCCATTTCATGAAATAATCCACAGCCACTATAATATGATGGTGTCCCCCAGCCGAAGCTGGGTTGCAATCCATAAAATCGAGCCTCCACTTGGTTAAGGGACCGGTGATGATAATGGGATGTAACAGGGTAGGCTTCGAGTGCATATTTCATGTGAACACCTGGCAAGGGTGGCACCTCTTGACCGCATCAACACAATATTTAAAGATCAACGGCCATAAATAACCCGCTCTCAAAATATTTTGAGCTGTAGAAATCCCAGATAAATGACCACCACATGCCCCTCTATGGCAATCATTCAGCACAACCTCAGCCTCCTCATGAGTTAAACGACATCGTAAAATGGAATCTACCCCATGACAGTACAAAGTATTGTCGACTATAAGGTATTTCTTAGAGATGTGACGTAATCATCATCGTTCATCTCACGAGAGGTGAGTAGGGGTCCTCTGTGTTTGCAGATATACTATGATATCTCCATACCATGGGTCAGACGTTGAGATTAAGAAGATGTGTTCATCGACAAACGTATCTTCACAAACCAACTCCTCGGCCTTGCTCGGGAAATCCGATATAAGCTCTGCAAAAATTAACGACTTCTTCGACTTTGTCGAAACAAATTCGAGATCGAATTCTTGCAGGATGACAATCCATTTATTATAATTTCCCCCAATCATCCTTCGTGTGAGGATGAACTGAAATGGATTGACATGGGCCACAACCGAGGTCTGGCGAAGGAGAATATAATGTCTCAAATGCTGAACCACATGTACGGTTGCTAAAGCAAGCTTCTCGACATGAGAATAACAAATCTCTACATCAATAAGGTTTCAGCTCAGATAATATATGACATGCTCTTGGAGCTCCTCATCCTCCTGAACCAACACCATACCATACATATAATAGGAAATCACGGCTATAATCTGGAGGACTAATCACCAGGGCTGATGCTAGGGCTCACTTAAGTGCATCGAAGGAATCCTGGGCTCACTCATCCCATTCAAAGGGAGTATCCTTCTTCAAGAGAGGCATGAAGCCTCTAGTCAAATTGGCAAAGTTGACCACAAATATTCATAAGAAGTTTGCCATACCTTGTAAACACTGAAGATGACGAATGTTCTTCGGGGGAGACAACTGAAGTATTGCCTCAACCTTTAATGGATCGACTCTTATGCCCTCCCTCGAAATGATGAATCCTACTAAACAACCTGACTTCACACAAAAGATGCACTTATGAGGATTTAATCGAACCAAATAGTGTCGGCATATTTCGAAGACCAATCTCAAGTGATAGGAATGATGCATTCTCATACGAGAATGAGCAGCGAGGTCATCTAAAAATACTTCAATAATAGACTTGAGATCGTGGAAAATCAAGGTCATCGCCCACTGAAATGTAGCTCCGGCGTTTTTAAGGCCGAAAGGAATTTTTTGATATGCAAACGTTCCCCAAGGACAAATAAATGTAGTCTTGTGTTGGTCCTCAGGTTTAATCTGGATATGATTATACCCAGAAAATCCCTCCATGAAGGAGAACACCTCGCTACCCACACACTCATCCAAAATATGATCTATAAACGGTGTGGGGAAGTTATCCTTAGGACAGGCATGATTCAAATCACAAAAATCAGTACATATTCATATCGCTCCCTGCTTCTTATCCACCAAAATAGAGTTTGAAACCCACTCTGTCAAGGGAACGGGATAGATGAAACCGGCTTTCAATAGCTTCTCTATCTCTGCCTTAATGGTGGGTGCTTTCCTAGGATTCACGGTGCGTAAACGTTGTCGAACAGGCTTAGTGTTGGGGTAAGTCCTAATCTCATGTTCGACAATCCGAGGGTCAATACCTAGTATCTCATCATAAGACCAAGCAAAAATGTCACAGAATTCCTTGAATAGCTCGGTATATTTGAGAATCTCAGCATGGGAACATTCTTCCCCAATATAGACATTCTCAATGGTGCCAGGATTTTGAGAGATGTTGATAGAAATCGTGGAAGATATGTTCGCCATGTTTCCATCAGCCATCTGACCAAGAGAGCTTAATGGAACCATGGGACTACCAACTCTCTGACTAAGAATCTTCCTATAATCCTCATGCTCCCAACGGTCAAGCGGTGGAAGGAAATATGATCTATGATGAAGTTCCTCCCATGGCAGCTCAACACCCGACATTGCCTCGATGATCGCTTCATCTGAAGGGAAAACCATATCAAGGCAGTCATGGGCATGAGAAGACTGTACTGCCCATGCCAGTAGCACATAGGGGTCTTCCTCTTCCGTCCATGAAGAGGAAGAACAAGGCTCTGCAACATTCTGAATATTGGCTTCATAAGCTATCATGGTTGCAAGAAGCAACATGTTGGTCTCGACAGGCTCACTCAAAATACTCAGTGTAGGAAGAATCCAAGGATCTTACATATGAGTCGTGCAAAAAGACACTGAGTTCATAGAAGTCGAAGCCTTATCGAAACAAGATCCTATCATGAGGATCGACGCAGGACAACTAAAGCTTCCCATGAGGGATGGATACATGCCTACACCCACACTCCCAGTTGTCGGTTGAGAGTGTTCAAAAACCGGGACCGAAGCTCCCAAAGATGCAGTAACAAGGGAATTCTTGAATTTCATTTGATCAATCGTTACAATATTCCCGTTATGTGGAAAGCATACAACAAGGAACAAGGAAGAAGCAACGGCTTGCATACTATACATCAAGTTCCTACCCAGCAAGAGATTGTAGTCGAGGGGCACATCAACCACCTCAACCTCTATCACAACAGTCTTCCCCCCCAAATAGACTTTAAGCGACGGAATGATGCCGTGTGGCCTAAAAGATCTCCCATCAAAAGTAGTTAACATATTTGCTGATTTCGACAACTCAGAAGAACCAAGACCCTTCCAACAGGACAAAGACATCACAGATGCAGCAGCGCCCTCATCAATCATAGTGAGCTTGACGATCATATTAAGACATTCTACGTGTACCAAAAGAGACACATAGTATGGCAAGTGAGGCTGATGTCCTACGGTTTCAAATTTGATCACTAAGGAAGAATCATCACCGTTCACACCAAGAGCATAAAGCAAAGACTTCCTTTGCGAAGGACAACTCTGAAGCACTTCCAATGCAGACATCGCACAAGGAGTATGGCCCAAATCCTCGACAACTGAATAATTCTGGGCGGCTTGGGAATTTGGATTATGCCCCGAGCACTTAAGTACCCCCTTAGGAATGCGAGGTGCAGCCTTAGGTTTATCTGCAGGTTTCTCAATGCGCAAAGGGGTTCCTGGTGGATCAGGTTATTTTCCTGGGTTGGGTTGTGACGATCCATAATCTTTCGCACGAGTCACAACCTTGGAAGCACGGACCATGTTAATGCACCCACGAGCACTAGTCTTTGGTGGATCATTCTCACTAGATTGCTCCTGGGACTTCGAGTTCATATTCTGGTTATGCAGAAAAGGGTTCGCTAGAATAGCTAGGCCTTGTGCTAAGAGTCTCGAAGCTTCATCAATTCGAGGGCACAAGTAAGTGAGGTGATCATCCTTACATAGCTTGCAAGGGAACTTAACCTTATGTTTCTCTTGCTTGTCCCCACCAGCATTCTGACCATTCTTGTCATTATTGGAAGCATTCTCATTCCTATTCCCACCCTTTCAATTATTATTCTTACCCTTTCTTCTATTCTGTCCAGGCTGCTAGTTACCCTTCTGGTCCGATGATTGCACAGAAAGTAAATTCGCCATTTGGTTGTTTTGAGACGAAGCCGTAGCTTGTCCCAAAGCAGACTGGTTGAGAGACAATTGACTAACTTGTTTTGCAACCGAATCCGCAGGTTTCACACTTGCACAACCCACAATGCCATCGGCATGTGGTCCAGGTTTTGCCTTGGGATCGAAATTGGAACGAGGAGCATTGGGAATAATCTCATACAACAAACTGGACTGAGCATAAATCAAGTCCAATTCCTACGCCCTAAATATTGCTTGTTCCTCATTCTGCACTCCGGATGTAGAAACATCCTTCACGATATATGGCAATAAAGACTTGAGGAACCACTTGAGAAGTAACTTCGGTGGTATAAAATATTTAATTAATCTCTTGCCACTCCTAAATATGATCAGAAATATGGGTGGCTTTATCTTGTCGAAATGTCGACAAGAGTTTAGTACCAATGTCATAGCGCACTGGTAGCTGAAAGTGATTAAGAAAATTCATCGCAAGATCGTCGAACAAGGTAAAATCTCCCTTTGGTAACTCTATATACCATTTCACAGCAGGCCCTGTGAGGGTGCGTTGAAATAGTCACAAGCGGACTGAGTCCTAATGTAACGAATTCGAAGAGCACGAAAGGTGAAATGTGGTAACGTGTTCACTTAGATCCTATCCTGATTTGCCTTCGAACTTAGGTATGTCTGAAGGAAGCTTGGTAGGGACAGCCGGCCAAGCTGGGTCATGAGCCACAGGATCGTTCGTAAGTCTCGATATGTCAGGAAGGTTAAGCGTCGCGAGGAAAGGGAGCCTAGGATGATGAAGTTTATGGACCACTCCCTGGTTCACATAGGTTTGAGCACCACCATGGCCTTGGCCATAGTGTCCTCCTCCTGTCTGACCTGTATATGGTGACGTGGAAGTACCATAGTAAGGTGGACCTTGACTAGTAGGAGCTACGAAGTCGTAATTAGGAGAGTAAGCAGGTTGTTGATACCCACCTTTGTAAGGTGAAAAAACCTGTCCATACTGCATCCTGTAATAAGTTCCATAGGTCATCGCATGTGATGTCCCATGGGACACTCCATAGGTAGGAAGATAAGCTCCAGAAGAGGGAACATACATACCAGAAGTAGGTATATATGCCATGGATGTAACAAGCTGACCACTATAAGCGTGAATATAGCCTCTCGAAGCAGCGGGTGGTATATGAACTTGAGACACAATCGGCCTAGTAACCACAGTATGGACCTGACTCGTAGCCATATATCGGCTCAAAGGACCACATGGATAAGGTGGAGGATGCACATTTGAAGAACTCGAAACCGAGGATGAAGGAATCTGAGTAATAATATATGTACTACCACCTATCGTCACCCGTCTCAGACCTGGTATCCTAATTGGATCGCTAACCCTAGACCTAGGAGGGAGATGAGATGTAGCTTCCACCACTGGGACGGAAGGTGCAATGTGACTAGTACTCCCAAACCTCTCTGCAAGGTAAGGAATGGGATTTCCCCCAGGCATAGTGCTAGGCTCGAAGTTGGATTCGACATGAAATGTCAAATCATGCATAGGAAAACTAGTTGTAGAATAACTACCGTAGCTAGTGCTGGCAGGTTCAAAGTGACTCTCGGCATCTTCCGGCATTCCATACCGGTAATGTGTCAATGGGGAATCAGCCCTAGGGTGAGTAGGTCTATCGTGCAAAGATCCTATCTGGGAAATCACAGAACCAAACTCAGCTAGGTCAGGTGAAGGATCGTATGTAGGAGTAAATTCCCCATCGTCAACACGAATGGGAGGAGGTGGCTCAGGAATAGTCTCTGAATGATCCTCCATGGTGTGTGAATCAGTGTGTGACATAGTCCGCCTGGACTATCTAGGTCTCTCTCCCAAAGGAGGAGGATAAGTAGAAGGCGAAAGTCCTGCTAACCGACGAGAATGGCGTGGAACCATACTCAAATACACCATGACTCAAAACAAAAATAGCAAAGACTCTCTATTTACGTAAACCCTAGGCCAACTAGCATGCACAGAGCAATCACTACTAAAATATAAAGCCAAATGCAAGCAAACAAGGGCTGGATAAGTGAGCTCCCGAATGAATCAGGTATGTCTCACCTAGGAGAGGCCTGAGACTCCCATACACAACAAGCGGAGGTACGTAACCAATTATTGTGGCCCTCAGCTTCAACGCGTAAAGCGACTGTGCTGTCCGACCCCAACCTGGCCGGGACACCTATAGAATAACCTCTACAAGTACCCCCTCAATATCCTAGGTAAGGTCACTAAGGTCACCTCAATATAATCAAAGCTCAGGTGGACAGTCGCAGGCGGGATTGGCCGTATGGGCAGGGTAGCAAAGCCCAAAACTATCGAAAGAGTCCCCAGATACGAATACAATCCTAGAAATATCTCCGTTGCTATTCAATTATGACTAGGGGTCATCCCAATCGATAACCACTCACACTACCTCGTGCTTGACTCCCATTTGAGAGGAGGATCCTGAGAATGATGGTTATATCAAGGATTTCACACACTCCCTAGACAAACACCTAGATGTTGTCATTTAGTGATCTTGGAGAATTGACTTACAATGAAATATTCCAAGATCCTAAAACCTAAGCTTGTTGGTGCACCCTAGAAAAGAAAAGAGTGTAATTCATTTTAATTAGCGTTGATTTTAGTTGGATTTATTACTCAAAAATATCATATGGTCGTGCAACTAGTGGTGTTATGACGCAACATGAAGTAAAATGCACACCGTAACAATCAATGCAAATGCATTGTGTACATGTAAACAGGGTATGCTACTACGTGAAATGCACAATTCTTCTTCAAATGATGAATGCAAATTTTCCTATATGAAGTCCTAACTAATACTCCAAAGCAAACCTAGATCTAGTGCAAGTACAATGCAAAGTGCAAAATGCAATGCATTATGATAAGCAAATGTTTTTGGATTTTTTGAAAATATAAGAGATGCAAAAAGCAAAAGAATGATTCTACCACCCCCAGACTCTACAAGCACACATAAACAGCATCCAAGCAAATCACTAAGGTAAAAGAACTCTAATGCACTAATCTCAAACAAAAAATCGAAAATGCCATGACAAGAACTTTCCTCAAAAAAAAATTTAGGCTAAAAAAATGTTTCTGGTCAGAAACAGAGGTTAAAACAGACTCAGGCAGTGCCAAATGAGACTCAGCAACTAACAGCATTCACCCAGCAACCAATTAACTTCCACAAAAAGGGAAAAATCCAGGGTATACGCGATTGTTCACACTAAACCCACATGTATACGCGGAAATCACAGATAAAACCGCGTGTATACGCGACTGTAAATAAAAAACCCACGTACATGAAGAAAAGGTGCATAAAAAAAGGCAAACAGACAAGCTGAGACAAAATTTACTCCAATCAGACTCTACTAGGCATACATGCCCCTAGACCTGACACAGAAACAAGAGAGAAAGAGCAATTCAGATACATTTAATGCCGAGAAAATCACCCCCAAAGGACAACTAATAGGAACTCCCTAGCGGAGTCGCCAATTTTGTTATGGAGAGAAATTCCTATGGCTTGGGGTACCACAATAGATAGCTTTGACTCTAGAAATCACTCTTTCCCAATATGCAATAGAAATAAAATTTCTAACACTAAATGATCAGACCTCATACCTTATTCCGGACGGTTGAAGTAGATCCCCGTTGAGCTTTCCAATCTTCAGCTTGAATTGATATAATACTTCCTCAACAACAAGTAAACAATACAAGCATACTATATATCATGGTGTTAGATCTATTCTATCATATATAATCAATAATGTAAAAGAATTTGACATATTCCAATGAATACAACATTTAATCAAATACACATCATTGGACAGGAAAAGATAGTTCTTATTAATATAAATAAGAGATTACAAGATAGATACAACCTCTGATGGCACATCTGCGAACCGGAGAAACTGAATCCCCCACTTGGGTCTTCACCACCTCAATCCCATCTCATGATAGCAAGCTCACTAGCAAAAGGCAAGCTTGGGAAGAGCACAAAAGTGCTCCAAAGGGACAAAGGGATGCAGACTCAAGTATAAATTTTGGCAACAATGGACTATAGTTTCTTTGCTTTCAATCTCTCTATATGCCTTCAATGTACCAAGGGGTTCCTTATATAGCTTCACAAGGGATAATGAAGGGTCGAATCCGAGCAATCTCAAGGAATATGGAAGGCCAGGAGTCGAATGAGTCAAATCCATGTCAAGGAAAACTCCAAAAGGATTTGGATTATGCACACATCCTGATGTACGCAGTTATAGGGGTCAAACCCACGTATGCACGTGGTTATCGGGTAAAAATCTGCGTATATCATTTTTCATATAGTTTTAGGGATGATCAAGGAAACATCAAAGGATAAAATATGGTCCATGGGGTCTAAAGAGTCTGCAGCTGGACAGGGGAAGGCCATACAAAGTGTGATTCACCTAGAGTGGTGAAATCTGCTATAACACTCAATGGGGATCTACAACAAACGTCTGGAATAAGGTATGAATCAAGATCCTTTAGTGTTAGTTGTTTGGTTTCTCTTGCATATAGGAAAGGATTGATTTTTGGAGTTAATCTATCTGTTGTGGTACCCCAAGCCATATGAATTTATCTCCGTAACGCCAGGTACAAGCCCTCTTTGGTGGCTCAACAAATACAGTTATTTCACAAATAAAAACCTCAACAGTAGCACCTACTATCCCTATAGAATCTAATAAAAACATAGTTTATCATAGGAAGATATCCCCTGAAAAAGAACATTGGGATGGCCCATTATCACCTCAAAAGGAGCCTCCTAGGTACACACTCTTTAGGAATCAAACCTACATGGACCGACGGGGAGAGAATGAAGATCATAATGAGGTTATAAATTATGAAGGAGAAGGATAAAACTGAACTGAGACTACATTTGAGTTCCCTATTTTAGACACTGCACAATATATAAATATGAAGAACATCCCTCCTTCCTCCTTACCTACTTTATATGGGTAAAATAATGAAGATCTGGGCACATTTTTGTTTGAGTTTGACATCCTCTGTAGAATTTATAACTATCTACAAGATTCCCATAAATTAAAACTTTTTTCGGCAACATTGAAAGAGTCTAGCTTAAGATACAACAACTCGAATATGAGATCTTGGAAGACTATCTCGAAATATTTATCTATACATTACATAAATCTAAACATAATGACCTTCGAGAAGAGGCAGTACAAACACTCTTCCTTAAAGGGATCTCAAAAGACCTAGTAGAAAACCTCAATCTCATGGCATCCATAGATATCTCTCATAAACATTTTTCACAAATTGGGGAGATATGTATAAATTACTCTAGGAGTAGGGGGGAATTTGAGAGAAATATTCGAGAGCCCTATAATAGAAATCTAAAAGGAAATACTCCTGGTTCAAGAGGAGTCACAAGGATGGAATTAGGAAACCTATTGGAAAATTTCAAAACTAATATTTTAGGAGAAATGGGTTCCCAACTAGATGCATTACAAGCTAAGAAAAGGAAAAATGAGGAACAAGCAGAGATGATTATTTTATGTCCAAGATGCAAGAATAAACATCCCCAATGGGAATGCCCATTAAATAACATCTATGTATGTCACATATGTACGTAGGAGCATCCAACAGACAATTTCCCATCATTACCAAGATTACAAGCCATATACAAGAGTGGGGATGTTGGTGAAACATCCATGAGGCATCCTTGGCAACCAAGGGACCCACCACCATATCATAATTTTTCACCACAGAATCCACCTTATTACCAACCTTACCAACCGCCTCAACACTGGAACACTACATGTTGGCAACAATGGCCACCCCAGTATCCTCGTCCTCCTCATTTTACTCAGCAACAGTATTTTACACAGGGGTGGAGGGGACAATATTAACCCCAACCACCACCTATCTCTACACCTAATCATCCGTATCCTCAGCACTCAGCCAATACCTAGGAATTTTTACCATGGTTTGTGCCTCCAATTCCCCTTATTACACAACAACCTCATCACTTCGAAAATACAAACCCTCCACGCCCTACATTGTTACTTGCACAATCAATACATAATCCAAATAATAAGCCAACTCAAGATCTTAATAGCATTGAGTTGAAAACTCTTCAATCCTACGTTATTTCGACTGTACCTATGCATGAGATACAATTACGATCTGGAAGAGTTGTAAATGACAGACCCAAGTCATCAGTCATCATTCGCATAGAGAATGACGAAGAATATTCAAATGAAGTCATGAATGATGTTATTCTATAGGATGCGGATATTCCAAATATCCCAGTGCATACCCATCCTCAGTAAGAACTGTTGTAATCTCACAGATCATATAAGGTTACCAATAATACATACTAAAACATATATATCTATAAATCAGAGACAGGAGACAAGAACATATAGGAAAATAGATTATATTATTGCAACGGGCTCCATAATAGCAACATGTCACTTACAAGAGTAGAACCTAGGTGGGGAGGGTAACATTCATTCCTCCCAACCACCCAAGCTACATCCATAAAACGTACAGCAGGGAAAAGGTAAGCGCAAGCTTATCGTAGCTGAGTCATCTGACGATGACGAAGAGCTAGTAGCTACTGTCGTCGACATCGTAGAGGATGCTGCTGCAAACAAAGTCCTAGTTGAAACTCGGTTTCAACGGTTTCTTGAAGCAGGAGCCCCTGAGGGTCAACCAAAGAAGCCCAAAACAACAACGACACCAGAAGACATCGTCGATATTGTGTTGACTCCACCACCTCCAACACCCTCTGATTCCCAGCCAGATATACCCCAACTAACTACATCCACTCAACTAGAAGCAACCATACCAACCACCCAGCCAGAAAAACCATCGACTTCAAACCCACCAACCACTGAAACCCCCTCAACGGTTGCAGGTATCCCGAAAAAAGAAACAGAAAAACAAAAGAAGAAGAAAGAGCATCATCCTTCCAGACTTCGGATCGGCTTAAAGGATGCCATCTCGTTGATCGACACAGAAGTCGGCCAACTCCTCAAGACTTTGGCCAAGGAAGCAAAGACAAGGACTGCACGAAAAACTAAAGAGCTCTTGGACAAAAATCCAGCACAGGTCGAGTTTCTAGGAAAATGTAGGGCTCTAGCTTAGTCTGTGATACCAGGCCCTATTGAAGTCGATACAGATCGACCATTGGAAAGAGCATATCATCTCTTCGAGACCATGGTATTGACCGTCCTGGCTCGTTTACAAGAAACTAAGGAAGAGAAAAAGGAAGAGACTGCCCGACTGCTACTAGCACAGCACACTGCCTTCTCAGAGGCATACAGCGTGCTACAGGACCACATGGAGGAGTCTGTTGTTACCAAATAAGTCTTAAGAGATTGGCCTACTCACTATGGGAAAGTCTATCAGCAGATGAGATAGACCCGCTAAGGCATTCATGATTTGGAGAGTAGGATGACGAAAGAGGCAGCACTCAGGCAGACGATAGAAGAACAGATTGTGCTGGAGACAACCAAACTGCAAAAGCTGGAATGAGAAGCACACCAGTGGGTCCAACAAGCCCTTCCCAACTTAGAAAAAGTCGACATCATCTACCCACAGATGAAATGACTTATCAACGCAGCAGAAGAGCAGAATCAGTCCTTGGGCCCCAACATGGAGAATATCGCACAAGTCCCCTTATCAGAGAAGATGTCGGTCCTGTCCAACTTAACTACGTTAACTATCGAAATCTAGAAAGATTTGCAGAGTTGGACAGATTTTCAGCATCAACTTGCTATCACAACCCTGGCCATTGTTGAGATTTGCGTCCAGAAAAGGCCAACCATTCGTCTGCATAGCCCTCCACAATAGCATTTTGGACGAGTCTAACAGAGACATATTTTTTGTACCTCCCTATTTCTTCGGGACAAAGAAATGTTTTGTTCATGGGGGAGATGTAGGAAGGAGCAAGTCAACATAAGTCGACTGGAACGAAGACCGACTTATTCGATCAGCCGACTAAGTCGGTCGGCCGACTAAACTAGAAGATTAAGTCGACTAACTAAAAGTCGTGTCGGTTCACCGAACCAACAAGTAGTTATTCTGTAACTTTTTGTAAATTGTATATATTAGGCTGTTGAGCCAAACGAGAACTCAATTCAGTTCTCTACCTCGTATGAACTCATTGCAATAATATAATCTGTTTTCCTATATGTTCTTGTCTCCTGTCTCTGATTTATAGATATATATGTTTTAGTATGTATTATTGGTAACCTTATGTGATCTGTGAGATTACAACAAGAACCCATTCAAGAACAAAGGATTTCTCCATTTCTGAAACGAATAGCAATAGAGAAACCCATAGTTTGTCTTGAGGATGACATTATGAATGGACTAAAGAATATCTGTGTCAAAATTCCTCTATTATAGGCTAATAAGGATATACCAATTTACAACAAGGTAATAAAGGAACTATGCATTAAATGCCCAATAAAGAAGAAAAAATATCCCCTCACAATTCATGTTATAGGAAAGATGTCTAAGTGTATGATAGACCCATCTCGGATTGAAAAATATACAAATCCGGGGGCCCCAATAGTAACTATGATTGTAAAGAATACCTCCATAGAAAATACACTTATCGATTTAGAATCTTCCATTAATGTGATTACCACCACAGTTTTAGAAGTTTTATAGTTGGGACAGTTTCTCCAACCTACCCCATCAATCCTAGAACTAGAAGACCGTACCATGGTAATAGCTGCTGGAGTCCTGTATGATATTATTGTATCAGTAGCTTCATGGGAATACCTTGTTGACTTTATGGTCATGGAATCAAATGATATTTCTAAAGTACATACTATTATCTTAGGGAGACCATGGTTATCCACTGTTAACGCCTTTATAGGATGTAGGGATGGGGAAATAACCATTTCGAATGGGTTGTCTACACAGAGACTTATTTTATATCCCCCAGCACAAGATGTAACTAAAAATTTGTGGTGGTTAGATTTCCCCTTTGGGGATGAAAATATTGAAGATCTCTTCTTTCCTAGTGACTATTCCTGGGAACTTCAAGAGCAAACTACTGAAAATTTATTAAACCAATTTGTCTCTTCCACAACTTGTATAGATTTTCCGCAGTCCTTTTCCCAACTCAATCATATCTTTGGAGATGAGTTTCAATAAAATATGGCTCTCTCAACATTCATAAAAACACCATGTGTCTTTACAATTGAAGAGAACATAAGGTCTTATACTGTACCTTGTGAAGTTAGCCCTGGAAAATCTTTACACATAAATGCAGGGTTAACTGAGAGCCAACAAGGACAAATTATTAAGATCCTTAAAATCCAATCTAGATAATTTGCATAGGAATACACAGATATGAAAGGTATACACCCTGACACCTATATTCACCATATCTACATGGATCCAACCATTCCACCTGTGGGACAGCCTTAGAGGAGGATGAATCCTGCTCTAAAAGATATAGTAAAAGAGGAGTTACAAAAGATTCTCAATGCTCATTTCATCTATCCTATCTCTGATAGTAAATGGTTGTCTCCTCTAGTGGTAGTCCTAAAGAAAGTCATACAGAAGTGGTGTATTTGTGTTGATTTCAGAGAGATAAATATGGCCACTCTTAAAGTCTATTTTCCTTTTCCCTTTATTGATCAAGTGTTATATACCCTGGTAGGAAAACAATATTTTTCCTTTCTTGATGGGTATAGTGGATATAATCAGATTTTAATAGCATATGAGAATCAAGATAAGACCACTTTTACATGCCCTTGGGGAACATATGCCTATAGATTTTTTCCATTTGGATTATGTAATGCACCTACCACTTTTTAGCGTAAAGTTTTAGGAATTTTTGCTGATCTTATACATGCCTATGCGGAGGTGTACATGGATGATTTTATAGCTTATGGTAATTCCTTTCAAGAGGCCCTTGATAACCTTGAGAAGGTCCTGATTCGGTGTCAAGAAACAAACCTTACCCTTAGTCATGGGAAATGTAAAATTTTATTAACAGAATGTATATTCTTGGGGCATCATGTTTCCCAAGGAATAAAGGTGAATCCTACGAAAATAGAATTAATTATTGGCCTTCCTTCTCCAAAAACTCAAAAAGAGGTAAGAAGCTTTCTTGGCCATGCAGGCTATTATCATCGCTTTATTGAGAATTTCACTAAAATAGTTGCAGCAGTGTTTAAGTTGCTTACAAAGGATGTATAATTCCAATGGAATGAATCTTTTCAAAGTGCTTTCAAATTCTTGAAAGATAAATTATCAGTGGCGCCAATACTGAGGGGCCTCAACTGGTCCCTTCCTTTCCATATATCCATTGATGCTTCTAATACAGCCATAGGAGGAGTCCTAGGCCAAA
>LPNX010238476.1:0-21950 GCA_001517045.1 Pseudotsuga menziesii | reverse complement strand
TTATTGAAATTCTATTGGTTCTTGAATTCTAACTCACAAAAACTTATTTTGGCATGTTTTCTTATAAGGCCCATTTTAGACCCCAAATTTCCTCTAATGAGAAGGCCAATCACCTTATGCCATTTATTTTATTAGCAAGAATTTGACCCCTGCCGAGCTGAATTATACTGTTACTAAAAAACAATTTTTGGCAGTAGTCTATTCTATTAATAAATTTCTCCACTATATCGAAGGATACAAAGTGTTTTTTCATATGGATCACTCTTCCATCATATTTTTAATGAGTAAACCAATTACCAATGGTAGGGTGATTCGGTGGATTCTTTTATTACAAGAATTTAACATTACCGTCATTGATCGACCAGGTAAAGAGAATTTAGTAGCAAATTTCCTTTCCCGTATTCAACATAATGATGGTACTAAACCCGTTGATGACACTTTTCCTGATGAACATCTATTTGTTGTATCTGTTTAAACCCCTTGGTTTGTAGACATTGCCAATTATTTTGAAACTAGGGAATTACCAAATCACTTGTCCCCACTCGAGAAGCGTCTCATTATAGTTCAGAGCTCTAACTATTCCTGGGTTGATAATGATCTCTTTCATACTGGCCCAAATATTATTATTAGACAATGTGTACGAGAGGATGAAATGACAGATATCCTCCATGCATGCCATGATGGACCATGTGGAGGACATTTTTCTGATAAGCAGACAGCATACAAAGTGTTGCACTCTAGTTATTACTGGCCGATCATTTTCAAGGATGCTGCCAAGTATGTTAAAGAATGCGATAGTTGCCAAATAATGGGTAGACCTACATCTTTTGAGTAGATTCCCTTACAACCTCAGGTCATGATAGAGCCTTTTGAGAAATGGGCTCTGTATTTTGTAGAACCAATTTCTCCCATGTCTCGTAAAAATAAGTATATCTTAGTCTACACAGACTATGTTACCAAGTGGGTAGAAGCTTGTTGTCGCCTTTCACACACCTAGGGGGACGTGTCAAAAATATTCAATCCACTCGGTGTGTCCTTGGGGGCAAGTCTCGAGTCAAGGCAGTCACCCTGTTCTTGACTCCTCTGTTTAGGCTCAACTCCTAACGAAGCCAAGGAGGGTAGACCCTATTAAGTTCTAAGGCTAATTACTTTAGTATGATGGTATTGAATTGAATAAGTTTCTTAGGAGTTTGAAATTAACCATTAAAAACCATAGATGACAAGATAAAAAAATGATCACAAGTAAGCACAATGTAGACACACACACAATATATATATATATATATATATATCAAAAGAATTAAGAAAATAACCAGTGCCTTAAAATGGAGTCACAAAATAATGAAATGCACTTGCATGTTCTTGGAGTGAATGTTTTGCAAATGTGTCTTGGTACATTTTAAGTTAATATGAAAAATGAGTGGACTAAATTAGGCGAAAGGGGACTCCAGATATACCCGAGGGGTACTTGGAGTATGTCCAAAAAATAAAACCTTCATGGCTACCCGCAAGGAATCTGTGGGATAAATGGAGTCTCTGAGACTATGTTAATAATACACCCACTAGGGTGTAACAGAGATCGGCGCCTCGAGGTCACTGTCCAAGAATTCTCACTTATTTGGGTATTTTTCCACCGTTTACAGTTTGATCGAGGCATTGGATTTTTGCTTGATGGTGGTTAATTGGGGAAGGTGAAACCTAATTAATCTAGTCACTCACATTGATTTTGATGTAGCTTGACTGATCCAATGAGCTGCAGCCAAAAAACAAAGCTTACACACCGGAGTCTTTGTAATTTTTAATAAATTTTAAACGATGTGTTTTGATTAGAAAGAAAAACCCTCCAGGAACCTCTTTCAGTCCAAGTGGACCTCAATCGGGGAATCAAGGAGGGGGTTGATTTTATAAATATTTCTTGTAGAAATTAATGATGAAGCAGCAAAAAGGAAACAAACCATAGGTTTTCTAATTAGTCCTACCATGCATCTCTTTCCCCTTTCGGGTCAATCGGGAAGTTATGGGGTAAGTATTAAAGTTACTTTGATACTATAATATAAAATTAATGATAAAAGTAATCAAAGTATATTATTTTACATAAATGAAACTAATCTAGAGCGAAAAATAAAGAAAATGCAAAAACAGAAAAAAGGACGCGATTCCCCCCAGGGGGGATGGGGGATGGCCTCGAAAGAGCCTATTTAGAAATATTTTTTACTATCAGCGATTACAATACCAGAAAAAGGATATGATTCCTCTTGGTTCTTATACAGAATGAAACCAAGACCTTACAAAGTGCAAAAATTAAATATTACAGTAAAAAAGGGAGACCCCTGGGGGGATTCGGATGGCCCAAAAGCCGCTTTCGAACAGCATATCCTCCTCTTTTATATTATAAATGCTAAAAAAAAGAAATATTATTGAACTGAAATGTGCCCAAAATAACTTTGAAATTACCTTTGGGTCATCCTACTGTTAACCGAAAAAAAAAAAAACTAAGTTAAAACTAGTTAATAAAACAGTGAAAAAGGAACCAAGGAAAGCAATATTTCCTTGGGATATTGGCTTGCCTTTAAGGAATCCAATGTGATGTACACTGATCTCTATATTTGTCTTTTATAGCAGAAAACATAAATCTAATGCATGCAAACTACAAATTCTCTTTAAAATGCCATGCAAAAAGGACGATTTCCCTAAAGCTAGATCTAGAATGCTTATGAAACCTTTTAAGAACAAGATATAGATTATGAAAAAAGTAACCAGGTAAAATTTTAATATTTAAGAGGAGAAAGAGAATAATACAAGCATGTAGCCTTGAAGATCAACCATGGAGCTTTACAGTGGAATGTCGAGGGACTATGTTGTTACAGTTGATTTTACCACACATGGTGGATCACACCTTTATGGCCTTCCCTGTCCCTCTGCAGACTCTTTAGACCCCATGGACCATTTTTGTACCTTTGATGTTTCCAATATCATCCCTAAAAACATGCATTATTTGTTATACATGACTTTTAAACCTATTATCGTGTATATACATGGATATGACCCTCAAACCCGCGTACATCGGGATGTGTGCAAAAGGACAAATAGTTTTGGAGTTTTCCTTGATGTGGATCTGAGTCACTTGTCTCTTGGCATTCCGTATGCCTTGAGATTTCTTGATTTGACCTTCCATTACCCCATTGAAGCACTATATAAGGAACCCTTTGGATACATTGAAAGGGGAGGAATTGAAGAGCAAGAAAACTATAGTCCATTGTTACCGGAGCTTATACTTGAGTCTGCATCCCTTTGTCCCTTGGATCACTTTTTGTTCTTCCCAAGCTTAATTTTGCTTGTGAGCTTTCTATCGAGAGATGGAGGATTGAAGTGGTGGAGGCCTAGGTGGAGGACTCGGTTTCTTCGATTCGCAAACGTGCTGACAAAGGTTGTCACTATTGTAATCTCTGATTTATATTAATAGAAATATATTTTCTTGTCCAATAATGTGTATTTAAATGAGTATTGAATCCATGGATTCTTTTAAATGATTAGAGTTATTGATTATATATGCTAGAGTAGGTCTAACACAATTATATAGCATTCTTGTCTTGTTTGCTGAGTGTTGAGAGAGAAAATTGCTACTACACGCGAGAGTGGAAAAGTTCAACGGGGATCTACATCAACCGTCTGGAATAAGGTATGTTTCAAGATCCTTTAGTGTTAGATGTTTGGTTCTCTTGCATATAGGAAAGGATTGATTTTTGCGGTTACTTTGTCTATTGTGGTACCCCAAGCCATAGGAATTTTTCTTTGCAGCAGAATTGGAGACCATACTCGGGAGTTCCTAGTCATTTATTTTGAGGGTTTTATTGGCATTCAATGTTCTTGAATTGCTCTGATCTATCTGTTTCTAAGTTAGGTCTGGGGGCATGTTTTCCTGGTAGTGTCTCATAGGAGTAAATTTTGTCTCAGTTGGTCTGCTTTCCTTCTTTTTTATCTCTTTTTCTTCCTGTACGTGATTTTTGTCTTCACAATCGCATGTACACGTGGTTTTTATTGGGATATCCGCGTATATACGCGGTTTTTTCGTACACAGTCATGTATGCCCTAAGTTTTGCATTTTGGGGGAAGATTAAGTGTTGTTGGGTGAGTTTGGATAATTGATGAGTCTTCTTGGATGCTTTTGGAGTCTGTATACACCTCTGTTTCTTACCATAGATCATTTTTAGTTTGAATTTCTTTTTGAGAATGTTCTTGTCATTGCATTTTCTATTTTTTGTTTTGAGATTAGTGCATTAGGTCTCTTTTACCTTAGTGATTTTCTTGGGTGATGTCTGAATAGTGCTTGTAGATTCTGGGGTTTGTAGGGTCATACTTTTTCTTTATTATCTCATTTTAATTCAATACATAAAAAAATATTTGCTTTTTTCATCATTATGCATTATTGCATTTTACATTTTGCATGGTACTTGCACTAGGTTTGCTTGGAAAATATTAGACATATTTTCAAATAGGAATGATTGCATTTTCATTTGAAGGAAATTTTTTGCATTTCACGTAGTAGCATACCTCATTTTTCATTCAATGCGGTGCATTTTCATTGATTGTTAGGTGTGCATTTTAATTCTAGTTGGGTCGTAACACAATTAGTTGCACAATCATTTTTCCTTTTGAGTAATAAGCCAATTAAAATCAACGCATAATAAAATGAATTACACCCTTTTCTTTTATAGGGTGCATCAACAAGATTAGGTTTTAGGGTCTTGGAATAGTTCATTGTGAGTAAATTCTCCAAGACTACTAAACGAAACATGTATGTGTCTATCTAGGTGAGAGTGTGAAATTCCTTGGTATAATTAGTGTTTCTCAGGATCCTCCTCTTACAAGGGAGTTAAGCACAAGGCAATGTGAGTAGTTAATAATTGGGATCATCCCTAGTCATAACTAAGTAGCACCGAAGACATTTCCAGTATTGTATTCATATCTGGGTGCTCTTTCGAGGGTTTCGGGCTTTGTTACCCTGCCCATACGGTCAATATCGCATGTGACTATCCACCTGAGCATTGATTATATTGAGGTGACCTTAGTTTCCTTAGTTAGGTTATCGAGGGCGTACTTCGCAGAGGTTATTCTGCAGGTATCATGGCCAGGTAGCGATTGGATAGCACAGTCACTATATGCGTTGAAGCTGAGGGAAACTATAACTGGTTACAAACCTCCACTTTTTGTGTATGGGAGTCTCAAGCCTCTCCTAGGTGAGACATACCTGCTTCATTCGGGAGCTCACATATCCTACCCTTGTTTGTGTTAGTTTTTCATCATTAATCTAGCATTATTAGGATCTTTAACTAAGAGAATAACAAGCATAGCAATCAAACACAAGAGACAATGAACACAGTGTTTTTTCTTGGGGAAACCATAAAGGATAAAACCCCACAACTTCCTCAGAGATAGAATCAACACCAAAATAGAAAATCCCAAAACAATAAGTGATATCCCGACAGCAATAATCTTCTTCTTGTATAGCCCCAGTGTCTTCTCATTCCTCAACTATGCACTACACTTGAGTGTGGATGAGTTGTGTGATAGATAGAGACTCATGTTCTCTATTTATACTAATCCCGTCATGACTAAAACCCTACTATGCCCGACCTCTACTAGGAGAGTCTAATGACCCTAGTGCCCCGGAACTGCGGGGACTTTAACCCTTAGACAATCGGAGGGTTACCCAATATGACTTGACATGACTTGTTTACATAATAGATCCTCCCGATCAGAACATCAGGGCATGACAACATGACTCAATTACATAATAGATACATCCCGGAATAAATATCGGGTTACAAGACATAAGATACATAGATGAATACATTCCGAAGTTACAAATACATCAACACTCCCTCTTAACTAGGAAGGTATTCTTTTGACACAATTTTCAGCACTGGTCTTCTTCTCTGCATCAACTAGATCATCTCGTTATTTTCAATTCTTCTTAGTCTTCAAGCCTTCTTCGTCTTTGAGTCTTCAATTCATCTTCTTCTTCAAGTCTTCTTCGTCTTCGAGTCTTCAAGTCATCTTCTTCTTCTTTATCACGGGATCTACATCATCATGACTATTGGTTCATCACTGTTGGATCATCACTCGATCTGGATCATCATCAAGTCTGGATCATCTCATCTGGATCACTTGATTTGGATCATCAAGTCTGGATCATCATCTCAACTGGATTGTCATCAAGTCTGGATCATCTCATCTGGATCACTTGATCTGGATCATGTTCAAGTCTAGATCATCATCACATGCTATCTCATAATGGTGCTATCTCGATTCTTCTCATCACAGGAAGTTCTACAGAGTCAATCATGTAGGCCTACCCTTCATGTAGTTCTTCATCAGCACTTATATCTGACACTAAAGTTAGAATGGCCCACCCAGCTCTTACATTTGACCTCATCTTGTCAGAAAGGCATGCCCAGCACTCACATCTGACCTCATATTGTCAGAAAGGCCCAGCACTCACATTTGACCTCATCTTGTCAGAAAGGCTCAGCACTTATATCCAACCATGTGCAAGCACACCGCATCAAAAAGGCTCTGCACTTACATCCGACCTAATCTTGTCAGAAAGGCACAGCACTTACAATCAACCATGCTCAAAAGCACTGCATCGAAAGGGCTCAGCACTTACAATATGACCATGCACAAAGCACCGCATCAGAAAGGGCTCTGCACTTACAATCTAACCATGCACAAAGCATTGCATCAGAAAGGGCATGCAATCACATCTGATCATGGAGGAACTAATCCTACCATCGCATCAAAATGGCCCCCAGCCCTAGACTGAGCTACCTGGTAACTGACCAGGTGCCTCCATTCCTAGAATGGCAGTTGCCCTTACATCTGTCCTACTCGACAGAATGGCCAACACTCACATCTAACATGGAAGGAACCTAATCCTTTAGCCATAACAGAATGGTTCAGCCCTTATATATGATCAAGTGGGAACACATCCCTCTATCACATCAGAATGGCTTCTCATTCCTAGACTGAGTTTTCCTGGTAACTGACCAGGTGCCTCCATTCCTAGAATGGTAGTTGCCCTTACATCTGTCATGTTTGACACAATGGCCAGCACTCATATCTGACATGCAAGGAACCAATCCTCTCACCATGACAGAATGGCTGAGCCCTTACATCTGATCATGGAAGGAACCAATCCTCTCACCATGTCAGAATGGCTATGGGTCTCATCACTTTCCCTTGGAGGAAACATCGATCTGGAGAACACCAATATTCTCCCTGAATTACTTGAACTTCAGCCTAGCCAATGGCTTTGTTAATACATCAGCTATCTATTCCTCTATCGCAACATACTGGAGCTTCACTGCTCCCTTCTGCACCATATCCTTGATATAGTGATACTTGATCTCGATATGCTTAGACTTGTCATGGAACACTAGATTCTCTGACAACTTCACGCAACTCTGTTTGTCACAATGTATACAAGTAGCATCCAAGTGGAGATCAAATATATCAGACAGTAGCTTCCACAGCCATACTGCCTCATAACTAGCTGAACAAGCTGCGACATACTCTGCTTCAGCTATACTCAGTGCCACACAGGATTGCTTCCTTCTAAACCAAGAGATCACACATGATCCCATACTGAATCAACATCCTGAAGTGCTCTTCCTATTAATGGCACTGCCTTCCCAATGTGATTCGACATAACCCTCCAGGTTAATCTTATGATTTGACTCATACTTGAGCCCATAATCAACTGTACCCCTCAGGTACCTCAGAATATGCTTTGCAGTAATCAAGTGAACATTTCTCGGATATGTCAATAACTATCTCAAGGTGTTCACAGCAAAGCAAATGTCTAGTCTCGTGTTCTTCAGCTACATTAAGGACCCAATCATCTGACGATACATCATGGCATCAACCGTCTCTGATGAAGCATCACTCAATAGCTTCAAGTTCGGTGCCATATATGTGGCCATCGTCTTGCAGTCCATCATCCCAAATCTCTTTAGGATCTCTATTGCATACTTTCCTTGTCCAAGGAAGATTCCATCTGATCTTTGCCACACCTCCATGCCTAGAAAGTAATGCATCATGCCCAAGTCCTTCATCTCGAACTCAACAACAAGCTTTCTCTTCATATTAGCAATCAACCCATCCATTCCTGTCACAAATAGATCATCTACAGATAGTAGAAGTATCACTGGGTTTCCATCCTCAACCTTGTAGTAAAGGTTGGAATCAACTTTACTCTTGGTAAATCCCAAACTAGATAGAAAGCTATCAATCCTGTCGTACCATGTCCTAGGTGTCTGTTTCAAACCATACAGGGCTTTCTTCAATCTGCACACATGAGACTCCCTATCATGTGTCTCAAAACCAAGTGGCTGCTCCACATACACTTCCTCTTCCACTACACCATTCAAGAAAGTAGTCTTGACATCCATATGGTGTATCTTCCATTTCATCACTACAGCGAGAGCAAGTACTGATCTAATGGAAGTGTATCTGGCTATAGGTGCAAAGGTTTCTTCATAATCTATTCCTTCTTTCTGAGAGAAACCTCGAGCCACAAATCTTGCCTTATATTTTTCAATGCTACCATCTGCAGCATGCTTGATCTTGTAGATCCATTTGGAAGTTACAACTGACTTCTCTTTTGGTCTTGGGACAACATCCCAAACATCATTCTTCATGATTGATTGACACTCTTCGATCATAGCATCCTTTAATTCTTTTCGTTCTGCCGCTTCTTCATAACTGGAAGGTTCTTTATCAATGAAATCACATAGTAAAGCTACATACCCGAAACAGGATCTGGTTCTATTTCTTTCTATGTGATTCTCTTCTGGAGCCCCATATCTTTCTGTACCTTGGATAATTTCTCATACCCAAGCAGGTTTCCTCTTGTGAGGATTCTTTTCCAGAGGTGGATCTACAGGTCTTTGTGGTTCTTCAAATTCTCTATCTTCTTCTTGAATTTCTTCATTCATGGTTGTGTCATGAATTCTGGGTGCTTCTGCTTCTTCAAATTCTTCAGCAAGTCTCTTTCTAGATTTGTTGTAAGCTATGTATTTATCAAATGTCACATCCTTGCTGATGTCAATCTTCTTGTATCCTGGGAAATATATTATGTAAGCCTTCAAGCTTTTAGAGTATCCCACAAATATACCCTTCTTTCCTGAAGGATCTAATTTTGTTCTCTTTTCTTTTGGAATGTGTATGTACACAGGACAGCCGAATATTCTGAGATGGCTGACTTCTGGTTTCTTGCTGGAGAAGACTTCTTCAAGAGTCTTGTTCTTGAGTACTATATTTGGAGTACGGTTCTATACATACACCGTTGTTCTAGCAGCTTCTGCCCAAAGATGCATAGGAGATCTTGATCATGAAGCATTGCTTTAGCAGCTTCCATGATAGTTATGTTCTTCTGTTCTGCAATCCCATTCTGTTGTGGATTAGAAGGAGTGGACAACTCCCTATTAATCCCTGATTCTTTACATAGCTCTTTGAATTCATTTGAAGTGAATTCTCTGCCATTATCTGATCGTAAAGTCTTGATCTTCTTTTCAGTATGGTTCTCGATCAAGGCTTTGAATTCTCTGAATTTGCTGAATACGTCATCCTTGTTCTTCATGAAGTAAACCCATGTCTTCCTAGAAAAATCATCAATAAAAGAAACATAATATGCATACCCGCTTAGTGAGCTTGATGACATAGGACCGCATACATTGGAGTGGATGATTTCCAATATTCCTTTTGCTTTGCTTTCGCTACTTGGAAATGTCTTCTTTGTGTTCTTTCCTTTCGCACATCCTTTGTAGACCCCATCATGTTTTGCTTGCATTTCTGGAAAACCTTCAACAACTTTGCTTGCAAGAGGTAGTGCTCTGTAATGCACATGTGCAAGCCTTCTATGCCAAAGTTCACTTGGCTCTACTGTGTCATGGACCAAGGCTTGTTCTGGATGGCCCTTCAATTTGTATAAACCTCCTTCTTGTTCACCAATCACTATTGCATCATCAATAGTCTTTCCTTTTTTCCACATGATGACTTGACCATCTATGAATGCAATTCTCATTCCTTTTGCATCTAATGCTGATATGGAGAGAAGGTTCTTCTTGAGTCCTGTCACAAACAATACTTCCTTCATTGTTAGAGACTTACCAGATTCTAGTTTATAGGAAGATTCCCCACTACCATTTATTGGATATTGGTAGTAATCTCCTAGATTCACCTTGTGAGGTGATTCATGTTCTGAGAGCTTCACAAAGGATTCCTTGAACCCAGTCATATGTTTAGAAGCCCCACTATCTATAAGCCAATCATCACTTCCATGAGTAATGTTACCTATGAGAGCGGAGATCAGAACATATTCATCCTCGCTTGAAGAATCTTCACTTTCATATATGGATCTCTTCTTGGATGGTTCATCATCCTCTGCAGCATGAGCGTGATGTCTTTTCTTACTTCCCTTCTTCTTGTGAGAGGTACTTTTGTTCTTAGTAAAATCTCTAGCAAAGTGTCCTTTTTCATCACAAGTATAGCAAATGTATTTAGACCTATCTCTAGGCTTTCTAGAGTTATTCCTGTGATGAGAGTACTTACTTCTGTGATGGTTGGATCTGGATTTCTTGGATTGTACTGTGAGATCTTGATCTTCACTTCCCATCTTCTCTTCTCAAGTTGCTATCCGAGCTTCTTCTTGAGAACATTTTTCCCACGGTCTGCTTAACTTGACTAACTTCTTTCTAGCACATATCCCTTGAATGAAAGAGTCCCATTTCCTAGGGAGACCATTCAAGGTGCTCATCACAAATTTTGCATTCTCCACTTCTTCATCTACTGCTTCCAATTGTTTCTTGATCTGAGAAACCCTTGTGAAGTAATACTGGATAGTCTCTACATTCTGGATCTTCACAGTCTTTAGTTGATTTCTCATATTCATCTTCTGGTTTATGTTCTTCCCTTCAAACAATTTGGTTAGGGCATCAAACATAGCTTTAGGTGTCTTAAGAGAGGACACCTGTGGGATAAGGTGATCCTTGATAGAATCAACAATGATCGTCTTTTCCATAACCATCTTCTTCTTATGTAAGGCTTTTTCCCCATCTCCCTCTGGAACTAGAACCTCCTCATGGATGTAGGAGTCTAACTCATTTTCTTCCAAAACCAGGGAGATCCTATACTTCCAAGCTCGAAATTTATCAGCTCCCTCAAGCTTTTCATCAAGCTCAGTATGATGAGACATCTTAACTAAGAACCTCAAATGGAAATACAAAATATTTTAGATCTTACCAGGTTCAAGATTTCGGATCTAAAACTTGAGCTGAAATCCTGCAGTACTAGATTAGGAGCAAATTAGGGTTTTGCTTTTCTAGAGTTCTATCTACCCAAATGCCTTGAAATTTGTCCCTAAATTTGATTTTGTGGAGGAGATCAATCCAGGCTTGGGCCCACTAAAAAATTCCTCTTCTGTGAAAAGCCCCAATTTTCGACAGCAGTGACAGGTCCAAAACTGAAAAAACTCATAATTGGATTCTGCTTCGACAGAAAGATGCGCCCTAGAGAGGAGAGTTATTCCACCTTACTTTTGCTAAAAATCTATGGAGGAAGATCCACAAACTAGGAAGCCCTAGTTCCTGTAGCTACACAGTGTCTTCTTCTCAGGTTAGCTCTGATACCATGTTAGGTTTTCAGCATTAATATAGCGTTATTAGGATCTTTAACTAAGAGAATAACAAGCACAGCAATGAAACACAAGAGACAATGAACACATTGTTTTTCCTCGGGAAAACCATAAAGGAGAAAAACCCACAACTTCCTCAGAGATAGAATCAGCACCAAAATAAAAAATCCCAAAACAGTAAGTGATATCCCGACAGCAGTAATCTTCTTCTTGTCTAGCCCCGGTGTCTTCTCCTTCCTCAACTATGCGCTACACTTGAGTGTGGATGATTTGTGTGATAAATAGAGACTCCTGTTCTCTATTTATACTAATCCCAGCATGACTAAAACCCTACTAGGGTCAACCTCTACTAGGAGAGTCTAATAACCCTACTGCCCCGAAACTATGGGGACTTTAACCCTTAGACAATCGTAGGGTTACCCACTATGACTTGACATGACTTGTTTACATATAGATCCTCCCGATTAGAAGGGGCATGACAACATGACTCAATTACATAATAGATACATCCCGAAATAAAAATCAGGTTACAAGAAATAAAATACATAGATGAATACATTCCGAAGTTACAAATACATCAATAGTTTGATTGTGATCTGGCTTTACATTGTGTAGGTGTATGCTTTGTGCACGCTAGTTTTCCTAGGGTTTGCGTAATTAGAGAGAGTATTTTTCATTTTTTGAGTCATTGTGGATTTAGGTGCGGCACTTTGATGTTCTTGTCATTTACCAGGACTTCCACCTTCCACATCTCCTCCTCCTTTGGGAGAGAGAAACAAACATTCTAGGTGGACTACTTCTCACATTGATTCACACACGATGGGAGATCGCGAGGATGAGATTCCTGAGATTTCTTCTCCACCTCAAGAGGTTGGCGATGTAGATTCTACTCCTATATATGATCCTTCACCAGAAATACCTTCACATTCTTGTTATGATCCCTCATTCAGAGGTCATTGGTATTGGTTTCCAGGCGACGAGACTCATCATGAACCCACAAGCACTAGTCATGTTTGTTATGGCATGCCTGATATCCCTGCACATGATCCAACACATCATGCCAAGTCATAAATTGAACCTAGCACTACGCCTGGGGGCACTCCTATTCCTTTCCATGCAAAGATATTTGGGAGCACTAGTCACATTACACCTTCCATCCCTGTGGTGGAGGCTACCTCACATGTCTGTCCTAGACCTAGTGTTAATAGTCATATGTGGATACCAGAAACAAGATGAGTGACCATAGGGAATACCACTTACATCCTTTCACATGTCCCTTCGTACTCAAACCCTACTCCTTCAAATGCATTTTTGACAACCCTTCCTCCCCCTCATTCACGTGGTCCTTTGGGCTGGAATGTTACTAATAGCCATGTTCATACTATGGTTGCTCACATGGTAGTATCTTACAGTCAAGTACCTCTTGTTGTCTCAGGAGGTCATATTCCTGTTTCTGGATCGTCTTACGATCCATCACAAGGAGTTCCCCATATCCCTAATTATGGAGCTTCTCATGGGACATCCCATTGGACCTCTTATGGAGCTTCTCATGAACAATATTATGGACCACAGTATGGACATAACTACCAACCCTATGGGTATGGGTATCAACAACCCACTTACTCCTCTAATTATGGCTTTGTAGCACCACATAGTCAAGGTACACCACATCATAATGCTTCCATGCAGCCCTACACGGGTTGAATAGGAGGAGGATATTATGGCAAAGGCCATGTTATTTACAGTAGTCATCCTTATATGAACCAAAAATATTAGGGAGCATGGCATAGACCAGCTCAACCTAGGATCCCTTTCCTCGCAACGTTAAACTTACCTGACTTGTCGAGACTAATGAACGATCTAGTATCAATTGACCTGGCTTGGTCGGCTGTCCCTAACAAGCTTCCCTCAAACATTCCCAAATTTGAGGTCAAAGAAGGAGAAGATCCTAGTGAGCATGTCACTACTTTTCACCTTTGGTGCTCTTCCAATTCCTTACACGATGACTCAATCCGTTTAAGACTATTTCAACACACCCTCACCGGGCCTGTAGCAAAATGGTATATAGAGTTACCGAGGGGGCCATTCATTTTGTTCGATGACCTTGCTATGACTTTCTTCAATCACTTCCAGCTACCCATGCATTACGATGTTGGTATAGAACTCTTGTCGACATTTTGAAAAGACAAAGCCACACATATCTCGAACCATATCCAAGAGTGGCATAGATGGAAGAGGTTTATTAAAGATTTCATACTGCCGAAGTTTCTACATGAGTGGTTCCTTAAATCGTTGCTACCTTACATTGCGAAGGATGTTTCTACATCTGGAGTACAGAATGAGGAACAAACAATTTTTAGGGCGCAGGAATTGGATTTTATTTATGCTCAATCCGGACTTCTGTATGAGATCATACCTAATGCTCTGCAATCTAGTTTCGATCCCAAGATCAAGCCTAGAACACATGTCAATGGCATTGTGGGTTGTACAGGTACAAAACCTGCGGATTCAATTGTGAAACAAGTGAGTCAATTGTCTATTAATCAATCCACGTCGGGACCAACCACAGCTTTGTCTCAACCCACCCAAACGGTGAGTGTACTTTCCATGCAATCGTCGGACTAGAAGGGAAACCAACAGCCTGAAAGGAATAAGAAAAAGGGTAAAAACAATTGTAAGGGTGGAAATAAGAATGAAAATGCCAATTTTAATGACAAGAACACCTGCAATGCTGGGGGGGAAAAGCAATATAAATGTAAGGTTAAGTTTCCTTGCAAATTGTGTAAGGATGACCACCTCACTCACTTATTCCCTTGTATGGAAGATGCCTTGAGGTTCATAGAACAGGGCCCAGCTGTGATGACCAATCCTTTACCCCATAATCAAAATATGAACTCGAGAACCCATGATCCTCATTGTGCATCGGGTGGAGATCAAAATCCGTCGGAAGCCAATACTGGTCATGGTTGCATCAACATGGTGCATGCTACTAAGGTTTTGACTCGTACGAAAGACTATGGTTCGTCACAACCGGACCTTGGGAAGGAACCCACTCCACCTAAGAGCCCTTTGTAGATTGAAAACCCTATGGATAAACCTGAGATTGCACCTTGCATTCCTAAGGGAGTCCTAAAGCATTCAAGGCACAATCCTAATTCCCGAGCCGCCCAGAACTATTATGTTGTCGAGGATTTGGGCCAAACTCCTTGTGCGATGTCTGAACTTGAAGTACTTCAAAGTTGTCCTTCGCAAAGGAAAGCTTTGCTTTCTTCTCTTGGGGTTAATGATGATAGCTCTTCTTCTGTCATCAAATTTAAAACCATGGGACTGCATCCTCACTTGCCTTACTACGCATCTCTCTTGATTCATGTAGAGTTTCTTAACATGACCGTCAAACACACTATGATTGACGAAGGCGCTGCTGCTTCCGTGATGTCTTTGTCATGCTGGAAGTTTTTGGGTTCTCCCAAGTTGTCTCAATCCACTAACATGTTGAATGCCTTTGATGATAAATCATTTTGGCCACACAAAATTCTTTCTTCTCTTAAGGTCCGTTTGGGAGGGAATATCGTCGCGATCGAGGTCAAGGTGGTTGATGTGCCCCTTGATTACAATCTTTTACTGGGTTGGAATTGGATGTATAGTATGCAAGTTGTAGCCTCTTCTCTATTTCAAGTAGTATGCTTTCCATTTAATGGGAATATTGTTACGATTGATCACACATCATTCAAAAATTCGAGTGTTAATGCATCATCGGGAGATTCTATCCCGATTATTGATCATTCTCAGCCGACAACTGGGAGTGTGGGTGTAGGTATGTATCCATCCCTTATAGGGACCTTTAGTTGTATTGCGCCTATTCTTATGATCAGATCTAGTTTCAATGGGGCTTCATCTTCATTGAATTCGGTGTCTTTTCGCACTACCCATATGGAATATCCTTGTATTCTTCCTTCACTGAGTCCTTCAAATGGACCTGTCGAAATGGACATGCCATTGCCTACAGCAATGATAACATATCAAGCGAATATTGATTGTTTTGCAGAGCCTAGTCCTTCCTCTTTGCGAATGGAGGAGGAGGACCCGTATGTGCTGCCTGCATGGAAAGTTGAGTCCTCTCATGCACATGATTTCCTTGATGATGTTTTCCCATCAGATGAAGCCATTATTGAGGCCATGTTTGGGGTTGAGCCACCTTGGGAAGAGTTACATCATAGATCCTATTTTCTTCCCGAGCTTGACCGTTTGGAGCGTGAGGACTTTAGGGAGATTCTTAGTGAGAATATTGGTATTCTTGTGGTTCCATTGAGCTCTCCTGGTCATATGGCTAATGGGAACATGGCGAATATATCACCTACTATTCCTATCAATATCTCTCATGATCCTGGGAAAATTGAGAATGTCTACATTGGAGTGGACTGTTCCCCTGATGAGATTAAGGAGTATACCGAGTTGTTCAAATATTTTCATGACATCTTTGCTTGGTCATATGAGGAAATGCTAGGTATCGACCCTCGTATTGTTGAACATGAAATTAATACCTATCCAAATGCGAAGCCCGTTCGACAACATTTGCAGGCGATGAATCTCAGAAAAGCACCCGTTATTAAGGTGACATAGAGAAACTGTTAAAAGCCAATTTTATCTATCCCATTCCCTTGACGGAGTGGGTTTCAAACCCCATTCCGGTTGATAAGAAGCAGGGAACAATCCGTATATGCACTTATTTGCATGATTTAAATCGTGCTTGTCCTAAGGATAATTTTCCCACACCATTTGTTGATCAAATTTTGGATGAGTGTGCAGGAAGTGAGGTATTTTCCTTCATGGATGGATTTTCTGGATATAATCAGATTCAAATCAAACCCAAGGATCAACATAAACCTGCATTTATTTGTCCTTGGGGTACGTTTGCATATCGAAAGATGCCTTTCAGTCTTAAAAATGCCAGAGCCACATTTCAGCGGGCTATGACCTTGATTTTTAACTATCTCAAAACAATTATTGAAGTGTTTTTGGATGACCTTGCTTCTCATTCTCAGTTGAGAGTGCGTCATCCATACCATTTGAGATTAGTATTCGAAAGATGTCACCATTACCTGTTTAGTTTAAATCCTCATAAGTGCATCTTTTGCATGAAGTCTAGTCGCTTGTTGGGGTTCATTGTTTCCAGGGAGGGTATAAGAGTCGATCCCTTAAAGGTTGAGGCAATGCTTCAATTGTCTCCCCCGCACAATATTAGACATCTTCAATTTTTACAAGGCATGGAAAATTTCTTGCGAAGATTCATGGTTAACTTTGCCAATTTGACTAAAGGCTTTATGTGTCTTTTAAATAAGGACACTACTTTTTGCTGGGATGAGCGAGTCCAGGAGTTATTTGATGCTCTTAAGCGAGCCTTACCATTGGCCCCCGTGCTTAGTCCACTTTACTATAGCCATGACTTTTTTTATTTATGTGGCCACTTCCATGGAGAAGATTGGTATGGTTTTGGTTCAGGAGGATGAGGAGCTCCATGAGCATGTCATATATTATTTGATTCGAAACCTTATAGATGCAAAAATCCGTTATTCCCATGTGGAGAAACTTGCCTTAGCCACCGTTCATGCGGTTCAGAGATTGAGATATTACATTCTCATTCGCGATACCTTGGTGGTAGCTCATGTCAATCCATTTCAGCTCATCCTCACTAGAAGGATGATCGAGGGAAAGTATAATAAGTGGATTTTTATTTTGCAAGAATTCGATCTCGAATTTGTTTCGGCAAAATCAAAGAAATCGTTGATTTTTGTGGAGCTCATTTCTAATTTTCCAAGTGTGGAGGAGGAGGAGGTTTATGAGGATATGTTTATTGGTGAGCATATTTTCCTTATCTCAACTTTGGATCCATGCTAAGGGGATATCATCACACTAGTACAAGTGATCAATTTTGCCACGAAAAAACGTGGCAATATCCATGGAAAAGCGTGGATATTGCCACGTCTAAGTGTTTTTTGTTCTGTGGAAACTATTTCGTCGCAATAGAGATGACCCCTAATTTGCGTCGCAAGAGCGACAATGTTGTATATTTCATTAAATGTCTAAGCCATCTCTATATTGAATCCTTGCCGTCTCTATAGCCACGCCATTCCGTCGCTATAGCGACGCTCTGTATAAGGTTTTAAAAAAAATGCAAATCCAAGCCGTCGCTATAGCCACGCATTTCCGTCGCTATAGCCACGCCATTCCATCGCTATAGCCACACTCTGTATAAGGTTTTTTTTAAAATGCAAATCCAAGCTATCGCTATAGCCATGCATTGCCATCGCTATAGCCACGCCTTTCTGTCGCTATAGCCACACACAGTACAAGGTTTTTAAAAAAATGCAAATCGAAGACGTCGCTAGATCCATGCCTTTCCGTCGCTATAGGCATGCCTTTCCATCGCTATAGCCACGTCGTTCCGTCGCTGTATCCACGGTTGGTGAATTTAAAAAAAAAAAATACTTCCAGCCGTCGCTTAAGCGACAATATTTGAAATTGTTTTTTAAAAAAATTACTTGATAAATTCAGCTTGATAGCTTTTATTTTTTTCTGAAAAGTTTAATTTTAAAAGCCGCAATTCAATTCAATTAATCATGTAACTAAGCCCTATTTATATGACCAACAAGACTTGTTGGAGAACGAAGAAATTTTACAGAGCAAAAATATCACATTATAACAATACGAGCCTTTGAAGATGTAATAATAATCAAATTGTAACAATATATGGACTTCAAATATTGGCACGGTCTCTTCAGCCCATGCCAATGACAAATGACTAGAAAGCAGAAGGCAGATATTTCAGATCATTAAAACTGTAAATGGAATTCAAGAAGAAAGAACATTTTGACCACTTTGCAAACCATAACTCATGTGTTTATTTCGCTCATCTTAACTCTTTCTTGTTCTTCAGTTTTACAAAAACCATAGGTATACATGCACAATATGCGAGCTGTCGATCATTTAATTGGAATTCTTTCATCCGATCAGTAGAATCATGTGTTTTGGAACGAGAGGAGGTCTTTCCCACTGAAAGAGCAGAAACAATTATTTTTAACACAGAAATTACAATGGCCTCCTTCACCTGCCCTCGTTTGGGCAGACAACTCCTCCTTCCACAGCTTCTACATCTAGTGCATAATAATAATTTGCAGTCAACAACCTTGCAGCAATCAGTACTGTGAATATATCCAGAGGTAGTATTCTCCATATTATATGTGCTGCTATATTACTAAGTGGTTCTGTAATCTCTATGCTACCGAAAACAGAGAGACCTGAAACACTTGTAAGTTAATAGCCATGCAATATGCAGCAGGTCAGAGGTCTTAGCTGATGGTATTGAATACATTCTATACCTTTATATTTATCTACAAAGACATATTTGAAGGTCAAATCTACAGTGAGATGCTCTTAGATTTGAAAACATAACAACGCTGGAAATCTGAGAAATCTTAAGAACATATGCTAGCTTTAAGCTTATAGAGTCTGTACTTAGAACTCTGACAAAGTTTAGAGGAATTGTGAGCAAAGAAAACAAAGGGAACCTGATTCTCTCAACTGTATCTTGAACATGCCCCCTGTACATTAATTTTGGATGCCTCTCAGTTGCACTAATGATTCTGATCAACCGGCTGAAGAAGGCTTGAAAAGAGTTCAAATCTAAAATATTAGGCCTTACCAGCCTCAAAAGATTGAAGAGCTCTTTAAAATTGTTCTGAAAGAGGGTGCCTGACAATAACACCTGTCTCCTCATATGTATCTGGGAAAGAGCATGGAGTATGTTGGTGTCCTTGTTGCGTGGGAAATTCCCTTCATCTAAAACCAACAGTCCTGGTCCCTCAAGTAGAATTTGTTGGCAAGATTGTGTCATTTGATTTTCTGATTTTTCACAGACTATACTTGAGAACTGTGAATAACTTACAAGGAGAATACTCTTATTTTCTTTCCATTCTCTCAACGTCTGAAGCTGGTTGCATCTCAACATTTCTACCTTATTGGTTACATCATATAGGTTATAAACAGGGATCTCCTCCACTCCCCATTTTTTAAACTCTTTCATCCATGAACCCAAAATGATTTTGGGTGCTACAATCAGTGGCCTTTCCTCTGGGTACTTAGTCAAAAAACATTGAATAAAGCTAATCATAAGGAATGTCTTCCCTGTTCCTGGTGCATGTGCCAAAATGCAGCCACCAGGTTCTTCAGCTATAAGGTTCTTTTGCAAAAAGTTAAATCCATCAACCTAGTGTGATTTCATGTGTTTTTTCAGATGGGGATGCAAAACAAGTTTCAGTACAGGGGTACTCTGCTCTGAGCTTTTGTAATTAAATGACTCAGCATTGTTGATCCCTAAAATAGTCCCCAAGTCCCGATTAGGGGCATGCCTGGAATGTTTTGCTGCTTTCCTATCCTGTACAAATGCAAACAAAATGTTTTAGACTATGTTTTAGACTATATAACCATCGTGACTTGCTCTGTTTATTCTCAAATTTACAAAGCAAAATATAAAATAATATTGACACACTATGAAGCTACTTGGCACATTCAGGAATGTAAACAATGTTTTAAATACATTTTATTAGTCTGTAATCTTTTTTGATTTATTCCTTTTTAGCTTGTCAATTTGTGTTGTTTCATGTGCTATCTTAGCAATGAGAATATAAGGGCACTATGAATGTATGATGAGACAAACAGTTCCAAGCATCCTGAAAACATAAGCAAATACACTCAGAAATGTACTGGACAACCCAATAGTTGAAGTTGAGGTGCAAAGAGTGAGTACACCAATATGTTTGCAAGTGTTTGACAAAATTCTTCTACCATATTTCACCCACAGTCGGAACAAAATTAATCATAGCAGTTCATACACAAGGGTACTTGAAGAGGATCCATAACCAAGTACAAGTCAGTTGGGAAAAGCTTTAGCTCATTTGGGATAGGGACATTATATACAAATTTCAATTTCAATATCTTGTCCAATGCATGGCTTGTGATATGATTATTCAAGCCTCTTAATGTTTCTGTGGCACTTCCTTACATAAAGGTTTTCTTTCATATCTCCAAATAATACTTTATATGGGGGTGTAAGCTGAACCAGTTCATTTGAATCATCTGACAAATTATGGAATCAATAAACTTCTAAATAGTCTGTACTTGGACAGGTATCCATCAATAATATTTTCTCTGAACATTGAGAAAATGTTAGTTTAACAAATCTATTGTTCACATTTCCAAGTTTCATAATTCATACCTCTAAACTCTATATAACCAATAATTTAGAAGGTGAAAAGGACTCAGGAGACAGTATGCCAAACTGACATAATTTTCCAGAAAAATAAACTACTGAGAAATAGCAACAGAAATAACCTACCTGAATAGATGGCTGTAAAAAGCCTATAATGATATAATTACCAGATGACCTTGATGAACTTAAAGCAATGACAAATTACAATGGCTACCAAATGGCCTGAATAACATTACTCTTAAAATTTCAGAATAAAAATATGCCTAGCCAACTAGATTTTTGAAAGAGAATGTTTACAATGACCTTGTAAACACTACAGTTCTTGTCAAATATTCAGTACAAAGTGTGTTAAGGGCTTAAATTTTAAGAGAGAAAACTGCAACTCAATGACTATAACAAAACACTGAAGTTCATGTACAAACCATTAGAGGAACCATGAATCAATGAGTTTTGAAACATATGGTAGATCAGAAATAAAATACATTAGTGAACATCAAATACCATTGGAAGAAAAAGAACTTTGTATGTTTGAGAGTATACATCCTTACAAAATGAATGCATAGAAGATGACTGTGGAGTGACAATCAAAGAGTATGTGGGACATGAAAATTTAAAAAGTTTTAAGATGCAGAATAATTAAGATGTCCTTACCATGTTTATAGAGGTGGTTTTCCCAGCACCATTGGGTCCAAGCATACCAAAACACTCTCCTCATGGCACAGCAAGTGACAAACCATGAACTGCATACTTCTCAGAGTTACCATCATTTCCTGAATACGCCTTCTTTAGGTTATCACAAATTATGGCATGGGATTGGGAGGATTCTTGGAGCAACTTCTCAACCAGTTCCCTCTGAAAGGAGACAAAAAGAAAAGTATGAGAGATTAAGCTCAAATTCTATGGAGAAGATGTTCCAAATAAAAGCTACATGTATTTTAAACTAAGTTGAGTGAATCTTGGAAATAGGTATGGGTTTCCAAAACCATTACA
>LPNX010238472.1:264431-331288 GCA_001517045.1 Pseudotsuga menziesii | reverse complement strand
TCTTGTCTCTTGTGATGTGCTTATGTGATTGTTGTGCTTGTTATTCTCTCAGTGAAAATATCTTAACATAATGCTAGCTTAAATGTTGAAAAACTAACACGCAGACCGCCATTATGCACCGATAATCCTGTTGTTGACAACTAGAGTTTCACTAGAGGAGATAACAACTAGCCAAAAGAAGCAGTTGGTAGTGAAGGCTTCAGATTTCCAGCTAATCGCGGGGCACTTATACAAGCTTGGACCTGATGAGATCTTGCGACAGTGTGTTCTACCTCATGAACAAGGGAAAATTCTAGAAGAAGCACGTGTAGGAGTTAAGGGTGGACATTATGGAGGAAGGGATACCATGTGTAAGGTGCTGCGTGTTGGGACATGGTGGCCTGCATTGCATAATGATGCTACAGACTATGCACAGAGATGTGATGTCTATCAACGTGTCAGGAAACCATCGCGGCGAGATAAGATGCCGCTTGTACCACAAGTAACTTTACAACCTTTTGATAAATGGGTTTTGGACTTTGTGGGTCCAATCAACCTGCCATGGAAATGAACTGGTGCATGATACATCATCACAACAACTGACTATCTAACCAAGTGTGCAGAGGCCTCACCAATTGTGGATTGCACCACTGTGAGAGCAGCAAAGTTCCTCTTTGAAAAAATCGTGACATGGTTTGGATGCCCTAGGATATTGATGAGCGACGATGGCAGCCACTTTATCAATTGCACAATAAAAGCACTGACAGAGGAGTTGCAGGTGTAGCATAAGAAAAGCACCCCATACCATCTGTAGGAAAATGGAACTATTGAAGCCTTCAACAAAATCCTGGAAACTGTGCTGACAAAGGTATGTAATGCTAAATGGGATGAATGGGATTTAAAGATCCCTACAGTGTTGTGGGCATATCGCACCACTTGCAAAAGACTAACGGGGCATACACAGTTCAAACTGGTATATGGGAAAGAGGTTGTCATGCCTATGGAGTACATTGTTCCTAGTCTATGCATTGCCACAGCAACTTGCATGGGCGATGAAGAGGCACTTGAGGAGCAAGAAATGCAGCTGCTTCAACTAGAAGAGGATCGCTTCATCACGGGCTTCCAACAAGGTGTCGAGAAGGATCGACAGAAGGCGTGGCATGATTGCCACATTAAAAACAAACAGTTTTCGTAAGGAAATTTGGTGTTGTTATATGACAGCAAGTTCATGAAGCATCCGGGTAAGTTACAAATGCACTGGTTAGGCCCATATCTTGTTCATTCAATTACTTCTGGGGGTGTAGTTCAATTGCAGTAGTTAGATGGATTGGTGTTGCCGAAGCTTGTGAATGGTAGCCGCCTGAATCCCTATAGGATAGGGGTGGAAGGGCACACTGCCTGAAGCACTTCGCGAAGAAAAAAAATAGATAGGGTATATAGAAGATCGAAGGGAGTGCCAAGAGGAAGTGGCGGCACAAGTGCAAGAGTCGGTAGCGTAGTTAGATAGAGAGACCACAATAGCCACAGGGCTGCGATTGGGTCAAATCAGTAGTAAATGTAGACAATTAAGAGTAGTTCGTCGATGACGCTCGTTGAAGTGATGCACATTTATGCCCAATCCAACTGTTAGCATGACATGATCACCAACGGATTCGAATCGTTAATGCAAGATTTGGAAATGATGAAGTTGGATTCGTGAGTTGTTATAAAAATTTGAGGGATGCGGAAAGAAGGAATTGTTTTTTTTAGTCCAGTTGAGAAAAGTGTAGAGTTGAGTGAAGTGAGAAGCACTGTAAGCGACAGATAAGGCATGAGAGAGGGGTGTGTTTGATTGATTGGTGATATTTTTTGGTGCGGCATGCTAAGCAACCTCGACACTGTGGAGATTTCAAGCGAGCAGGAGTCACCTATCCATCCAATTGATATCATCGAAGAAGTCATGAGTATGCTGATTAGATCATCTTCAATCCCCTAGGGCAAGCGAAAGGCACAAAAGCCAGGATCAATGCTGTCGTAGAAGAGACAAACGCGTACTTCCATTAGGGTGCAAGGGGAGGGCACTGCGCAAACAGGGCCATCTAGTTTGGGAGCTGTGGAGTCTGCAGCACCCAGGGGCGTCAAACAATTTTTGCTGTGTTTTCATGGTGGAACATTGTGGTTGGATACCCAAATCGTGTTTATAGTGGATATGATTTTCGAGATCACGGGGATGCCAAAGGCTGGGGCAGACCCCACTCAATACCTCATAGGAAGAGACAACAACATGAAGTTGGCTCAGCAACTGAAGGAGCAATATGGATTGTAGAGGGATGGACATGTATACTGCATTGAAGGCATCAATGAGAGGGTGATACATATTGGAGCACACATTCTAGAAAGTAATATCATAAGGGGGAATTTCCCGGTTCAGTGCAATTCAAGAGTAGTTGCTTGTGCGCAGTAGTGTGTTGAGGGAGTACAAATGAATTGGTCCCTCTTCTTGTTGAACCAACTTACGGAGGATGCAGTCGTAGCCCAGGCCGGGGAGAGGTTTGTTTCCTATAGTTGGCTGCTGATCTTAATTGCTTTGGTGGCTTGGATTGAGCCAAAGGAATACCAACCTATGTCGGTTGCAGCGGTCAAAGTGTGCAAAGGCTCACGATACCAAAATTTATGGTGGGTAGAGGAGCCCAGTCAGCAGAATGATTGCGTGATCCACTTCTGGATCTATCAGGAAGTGCTACAAGGTGTAACAGTTAAAATTTCGTGCTTGTTAGATGCAACATCGGTCAAATATCATAGGATCATGCGGTTCGCTATTGGGCCACATTCCATTCATATCCAAGCGCGACGAGACCCCGATAGGAAATGAATGTCAATACCTTACAAATTAACTGATGATGAAGTGGAAGTTGTAGTCTAGGACTAGCCTGCGGCCTGGCATGAATGAGTTAGTGTTGAAGACGTGTCAATGGGACCACCGACAGATGCCCCTAAAGAGTTTGTGAGAGAAGGACATAATACTCATGACTCAGATGGAGAGTCATCGAACGACACCGACCCAGAAGTCCATTGCATCTTGGATGAGTGTAGAACCAAGCGGCACATGGAGTTTGATGCAGGCAGTAGCACAAGAACAACATTGGAAGCCGAATTGAACTGGCTTGTCAAAGCCATCACAGATTCATCTTACTCAGCGATGCAAGTAATGCGCCAGTCCCACCATGAGGGTTTTTTAGTGGTAAGAGATAAATTAGATTCTATTTATGATTCAATTGTAAAGGCAACACCAGAAAGTTCCGCTGGTCAAGGACTCCCATCGATTAGCACTAAATCGTAGGTCAGGAACGTTCAAGTTCCCCTGACTACAATCGATGCAGGAAGTGCGGAGGTGAAATCCACCTTGCAGCAGCTGCAAGGTGTTGCAGTGGACATCAACAAGTTGCCGACTCAGACCCTAGTTCACATGCAGCAGGTGGCCAACCAGGAATTGGCTGATAGACAGAAGGAGCTCAGTGAAGGGGTTTTGCAATTGCATGGAGAAGCAACATAGTTGAAGATAGAGTTCGAGGAACTACACCAGGTAAAGGAACAATTAACAGTAGCAAAGGTGGAGGTGGTTGCAGAATTGAAGACGAAGCAAAACGCGCTAATGAAGAAAAATGTTGAAGAGATTGTTGATATGAAGAAGCAGACCGACCGCCTAATTATCGAGAATGCGCAGTTGATTGCGGGTAGGGCCGAGGTCAAAGCGGTGGTTGATGAGGCCTGTCAACATGCTTATGAAAACACGATGGAACTTGATGCCTCCACCAAATCCAAGTGATTGGGTGAGGTCATAGTCCAGCTCCAGCTGACCAAAAATCTTCTTAATTCTATGGTCTACCTAGAGACTCCACTAGAGCATATTGTGGACATAAGGATGCCATCTAAGTAGTTGTGACTCAGTTTGAAGTAATGGAGCAGGAAGTGAAGAAGATCTCAGAGGCAACGACATAATTTTTGGGCAGTGTTGTCTAGGATGAGCAGTTAAACCAACTGAGTACACAAGTTCAGGAAGCTGATAGTCAGTTGATGACATTGAATACAACATTAAGGACGATGCCACTTATGATTCAGCTTACACGGTCCACTAAGCTACGAGAATGATAGCACAAGTGCAATGCCTAGTTAGAGGAATTCTGAGAGATTGGAGCGCAATTGGCTATGAAAGCAGTCGCCATGCTGCAGGAGGTGCAAGACGGCAAGAAGCTAGCAAGTTGGTGGAGCACCCTCTGAAGCAGGACCTACTCAGTTGTCAGGATGAAGCTGAAAAATTTCAAGCACAGGTCAAGGAGATAGCGCAACAGTACGAGGATTTCAAAGTAAAGATGACGAACTACACCTTGTCTACTTGACGTGGCTCAAGGATGAGCCACAAAAATATGTTCGGGGCCTGTTGGCAAGGGTTTTGGGGTAAGTGAGTTGCGCAGCACCACGGAGGTTGCGCAAGCTCACGTGACACCGCGCAAGCCAAAGATAGTGCGATGGGAAGAAAAAAAACCTCTTTTGGATATTTTATGCTTCTTTTGACCACATTTTGTGGATATAGGTCACTAGTGGTTAATCAGTTAGGAGTTAGTTAGAAGTGGACCTTGAATGTAAAGGCACAAGCCTATATATATATATTAGAATTGCAATTGTAAAGACACACATAGAGATATATAGAAGAGATGTGTATGAGATGAGACTGAATTGAGAGATTGAATCTTTTGTGACCTGTATGCAACTCTGTGGATTGATCTTTCTCTCGATGTGGAGAAATACAGCTATTGTTTTGGATCTCTTGTGATGAAAGTAATATGATACGATAGATATTGAGCTGAATCACTGTTGTCCTTGTTCCCTTTCATATGTTGTGATGTTTTCTTTTGTCTTTATATACTGCGATGGTTATGTTTTATGAATGAAGAATGTAATACTGCTGCAATGAATAGATGAATGATGCAATCTGTTAGATCTGTGATTTTAATGCTATACCTATGATGAATGCTGCGATATCTGATAGATGGTTCTGCTAGATTTGATAGTTATAAATCGTTGATGCCCCGATCCTTCTCCTTACTGCCGAAAACTTGGTTTCGACAACTCTCCCTCGAACATCTCATGTGAGACTTCATCTGCTCTGCGGGTGTTTCCAGGAAGGGTGAAATCTATCTGGGTCGGTGCTCAGGGAGATCGCGTTGGTTGGGCGTCGACAAAGTGAGAACCCTTGTTGGTGGGTTTTGACCAACATATATGTATATGAATGTATATGTATATGTGTATGTATGTATGTATGTATGTATATGGAGGGACAAAATTTTTGAGAAATGTTGTGGTGTTTATAAACACTTGATGCCTTGGGAGTATGAATAAGTAACCCAATACTATATTTGATGGGTGTGATAGAAATTAGGTTGCAGTTTTTGCAATAAAACCAATTCATATAAGGGAGGAGTTGTTGATCAATTACCAATAAAATAGAATTAAATAAAAAGTTAATTATGTTTTAGAGTTTATGGTAATTGTTTACTTATTATGTTTGGATATAATTTACAATAATTTTATTTTATGCATATGTTACCTAATTAACATCGGTGATTATGGTTATAGGTAGATTGTTATAAACAATTCAATGCAATACATTCAATATAATAGATCTTATTTTATCATTTTGAACAATGTTTATATTGTTTTAATCCATCTTAATTGTTTCATCTTTGAACTATTCTATCCCTCTTGTGCATAATTACAAGGATGGTGTTATTTATCATACTAACATGCAAAAGGATATAAAATTCTATATAAAAAAATGGACACTTGAACTCCTTAGATTGATGGGAGATATATTTTTAAGTAGGGATGTAATTGCTAAACAACATCAATTGATGGAAAACACCAATCTCTATAAATTATGCAATTTTCAAGTTTGACAAAATCAATTGTTTTAATGTATGCATTTTCTTAATTTTGATGCATTATATTTTACATATTTTTTATAGGTATTTTTGAGAGAGGATGACTTGGTCATTGAAATAACATAATGTCTACTACTTCTAATCAATTGTCCATGCCAACACCCATCTCCTTTAGGCCCAACAATGCCATCGATTCCCTCCCAACAATTTATCTCTACAAGCAATGCCATGCCACCCTTGGTTGCTTCATGTGGATCTAGAATTGTGTCTTCCTCTATTCCTACTCATACTAATACTACACAATGTCCCCATGCACCTATTGGCATATATACATGTGATATTTCTGCTTCTATTGATCTCGATCCCTTGCTAGTCATAATTGCAAATAATAGTGGGGAAGTTTCGTGTCAATTTAAGCATGGATGATGAGCTCAAATAGGTGAAGGGCTTAAAAATTCATGGTCACTACATATGCATATGCATATACATATCCATATGCATATATATATCCATATATAGTTTGATTGATTCAAAATACAATTATTTATGTTCATTTTTCCTAAAGAAAACCTCTCAGTGAAATCGAAGATATGCTTCTCTGAATTTTAGGATGGTATCTATATTAAACTTGCCAATGTTGTAACACCCTGGTTTTTGACCCCATGGTATTGAATTGCGTATGATGTAAATAGCGTTAATAAATTGTGGAGTGGAGCTCAAGGCAAAGGCCCCACCATGGATTTAGTGTTTTATGTTTCGGTAATTAAAATCGATGCCGACGGGTTATGTGCTAGCCAGACACGATATGTTTTGAGACATCGTGTAACTATGCAATTAATAAAAAAGTACCACAACTAGCTATGCACCGCAACGTTAAAGAGATGGGGGCATGATTTCACAAGGAATAGGGGGGAAATATTCAAACCTTTCAGCCAATGGGGAAAATCCAAATGTCTAAGGGAGAACCCATACATTTGTCAACCACCCATTTTTCCTTTTGTGCCCAGTCATCTAGAAATTGGTTGGGGAAAGTTAATGCATGGGGATGAGAAGAGTATGGGAGTCAAATTTGAATTTGGGAAGCCACCCATTTTTGGAAAACTTGTTTTTGACTTCTTGGGAAATTAAATGCTTGGACATGCATTCCCAAGCCATTATTCACCAACATTTTTCATTCCTCACTCATTCTCATGGAGGTTGGGCTCTCTCATGCAGCTGAAGCTTGCTAAGATCTTCCCTTCACGTTTTTGTTGTTGTTTTCTCATTACCTGGCTGGGGAAAACCTATTTTGGTTGCACAACGAATGGTAGAAGAGACCCACGATTTTTGGGTGTTTGAAGAGGCCGTTTTTTCCCCTGTGAGCAAGCTGTGAGTTTCCCTCATGAATTGTTGTCGTTTCTTCATTTTCCCATGCCCAGAAAATCCGTTTTTGTGTTGCTGTGTGAATGGCCAGTGAAGATCCACGTTTTGCGTATTTGGTGAGGCCGGATTTGCTCCTGAAATGCCCAGAGGGTTGTTTGAATTCGGATCGACGTTTTGGGTGTTAAGGGAGGTCGTTTTTTCCCATGTAATGCCCAAGAATGTTTTGCTGAAATCATTTTTGGCTCCGAGGATGTTTTTCCCCATTTTACCAATTTGTTTGCTTGTTGAGGAATGTCTTTCCTTCATGCCCAACAATTGTGTTTTGCTGCAAAGTGCACCCTTTTGTTGGATTGGCTGAGTAAGTCCAAGAAATCCATCTGTTAAATGGTATCACAGTGTTTGGGTGGTTGTTGGCTTGGCTGAGTAAGTCCAAGGAAACCGTGTGTCATTGGCCTGTTTCCTTAGCAGTTTGTGAAACCCAACTGTGTGTTGGCTTGACTGTGGATGTATGGTCTTGCTGTGTGTACGTCTGTAGTTCCCTTATTCCTTGTGGGAATCATGCCCATCTTGGGGGTGGCAGTGGTGTTGAGAGATTGAAGGGCTCACTAGCCTATGGTTGGTGGAACATTGCAGTGGCATAGCTAGTTGCGAGAAAGCTTCTTCTCAAGATAAGTATCTCTTGTGTTTAATCTATGCAACTGTATTTGTTTAATGAATTATGATGAACATGTTTAAAGCTTGATGAATGTATTTTGCTTCCGCTATATAATGCATCTATGTATGTTTTTAATTCAATGCACATTTATTATCATGCTCATGGGGCTATATTTCCTGGGTTTGATGGTCGTGAAGTTGTGTTCTCTCTCTGGTAGAGGGGTGGGGATGTGACAAATGTATACTAGTGCACCTCAATCAAGGTGATCCAAACTAAGCACCTATAGCATAGAACTAGCTAAATACCCAACAACAACAAAAAATAAGTAGTTAAGATAACCCCTTAGGATATTTCTATGTTCATTTTCAAACTCTAATCATAATAAAAAGGAAATAACAATTTCTATTCTAAGTTGTATGAAAAGCATTAAATACTTTTACACTAACAATGAAAACTAGCTAAATTATAAGATAATAGTTTGAAGAAAGAGTTAATTGATGGTGAACATTTAAGATACATATTCAACCAAAACGTGTTTTCCTCTTTGATGAGGAAATATTTGTAGATAATGTGGAACACCTATTAGACAAACCTACTTAAAGAGTTAATTGATGGTGAACATTTAAGATAAATATTCAACCAAAATGTGATTTCTTCTTTGATGAGGAAATATTTGTAAGAGCTAATTGATGATGAACATTTAAGATAAATATTCAACCAAAATGTGATTTCTTCTTTGACGAGGAAATATTCGTAGATAATGTGGGACACCTATTAGACAACCCTACTTATGGTGCCCTTTAATAGTTTGCAAAAGATATTGGGATGTACTACTTAAGAGTTTTAAGGAGAAGAATATGCAAACAAATTAAAGAAAAGTTAGAGATCCAAAACGTAATAATATAATTGATTAAATAATATTTTTTTTTGGAGTTATAGATAAATCTTGCATTTAACCTAATTAGTTATAATCGTATTAACATGTGCTTGAAACTATTCATAGGTTTAAAGACACATAAAGTTGGACAACACAAAATTGGCTCTTGAGGATATTTCAAAGTAAGAGGTAGATATATAATTAAAATCTTTCATCATTGAAATGTTTAATCTATTGTTTAAATTCAAGTCAAAATCAATTGTATGTTATGGTATGTAATTGATTGAGTTTGTAAAGTAAACACCAAATATGACCTAAAAATTACCTTGATTAAGGGAAACAAAGCCATGGTCAAACTCAATCATGTTTAGGGTAAAGATGTGAATATATTTCAAAACATTAACCAAAAACATGCCTATGTTTTATTGTTATAACCTAATTAAACATGTTTATGTTTTATTGTTATAACCTAATTATAAATGTCATAGTGGGCACAAAAAGATATTGCTTATTATCAAAAGAACATAAGTCCTGATAACGCCGATAGAGATCATGAGCTTGTCTGTTAGATGCTTGTACACATGTATGATGATGCATGCTAAATTTAATTCTAAAAATGGAATGTTTATTTTTTCACTTTTAGATGTTTTCACTTTGATCTTATATGTGTGTGAATTGTGCTTTTAATTAGTATAATGAGTTTTTGAAAAATAATATTCCTCAACGTTACTTTTAATAGATATATGTGTATTTGCGTGTTTTATATTATATTTTTTTTCAATTGGAAATATGTTTACACCTACTATTTCCAAGACTACACTACATTTTCTTTTGTATTCAAAGGTTCCTTTCTTTCAAATATTGTTCCTTGCATGCAATACTAGATTTCAATGTGAAATCCAACATTATTTTTGGACAATGATGGAAAAACGATTTTCCTTGTCACGACATTTTAAAAATTATTGAAAAAAATGGTATTTTCCCAACATTCAATGCAATTTGAACGATACATTCTTATTATTGGAATTATGACCTTGTGTTAAAATTTTGATCACTTTGTCCATGGATTCATTTGAATGCTTCTAGTTAGTTAACATACTAAAAAATTAAATTTTGTTTAAGGGGGCTAATATCAAACTTGTTGGACATGTGTTGTACTCTTTGTAGGTTTTCAGAGAAAAGGGGTCAAAGGGGTTGTGAACCCCCTCGACTAGGCTTGCATGGGGGCGAACAAATCCATGAACCAAAATGTTGGGTTAATTATTTTGTGGATTTTGTGTTTTTTGGTCAATGTTTTTCAGTCCCATTGTAAACTAATTTAGCTTAAGAAATCACGGTTGTAATATAATATAGGTTAATGGATTTGGGTTTTGAATTCTATAAATATTGTATTGTAAATGATGAAGATAATACAATAAGATAGAGAGACGAGTGGCTCTCAATTAGGTTGGGAATTCCATTGATATTTATTATGTTTTAGATTCTAATAGTATTGATTTTCCAACAAACGCTTATCAAACTCTTCAATTGGTATATAAACAAGGTTATTGGATTTAGGGGGATTCCTTTGTTGCTATGGTTTAGCTCATCTTATGAAGAGTAAGACTATCATTGATGTATGATAAACCTATGTTTTAATGAGAACTTTACACAATCACATCCCGTGTAAAGAAATTCACAAGAATTTCAAGAATATAAATAGAGAAGTTTAAGGACCATAGCTTCAAGTTATGCAAGATATTCTTGTATATAGATAACAATGGGTTGTTGTGGATCTAGGTACAATACCTACTAGTTTTTTGAAAGAAGATTGGGAAAACATGGAAAGAAAAGTGGGACGCATACTTCGACTTTTCCCTTTGAATTTGGTGTTGTTGAACATATTTGGAGAAGACAACACAAATCAATTGTGGGATAAAATGGGGATCTATATCATTCAAATTCCTTAGTAAACAAGTTATCTGTTTGAAAGAAATTGTATCATCTTAGGATCAAAGATGGTGACTCCATGCCAAAGCATTTAAATTCCTTTAATACTCCTTTAAATCAAGTTTTATTTGTTCATATTAATATGGAGGAAGAAGATAAGTGTATTACCTTGGTATGTTCTTTTTTTAGACTCTCCATATGATGTAGTTTTAGCAATGGGTAGTATCACTTAATCCACATTAAAGTTTAAGGATGTAGTTTCATCCTTGTTATCAGAGGAGATGAGGAGAAAATTCATGGAGGGTGTGATAAAGAATGTTTTATCTATGAGAGGTCATCCACAAGAGAGAAAAAATAAGCATTTATGGGTCACATCTAAGTCTCAAGGACAATGTGCAAAAAAATGCTAGAAATGCAGTAAATTTGGGGATTATAAAAAGGATTAATGTTGATATAGATACGGGATTAGATGATTTCCTTTCTATAGGAATGAGAAACTCCATAGAAGGAGGTGAAGTGAACTTCACATATATAGGTACACATGAAAATCATGATGTATGGTTGATCAACTCAAGTTATTCATTTCAGTTGATTCTTCATAGGGAGTGGTTTTGTGAATATAAAGAGTACAACAACGGTAGTATTTTCCTAGGAGACAACTTGATAACCAAACTATAGGCTCTATGCATGTAAATATATTTGCACTATGTGTGTGCTATTATTATTTCTTATGTTTTATATTGTGTTAGTATATATTTTCTTACATAGGTTTATCAAGCTCTTCAAGTGGTGTCATAGCAAGCTTATTGGATTTATGAGGATCCCTTCGTTGTTAGAGTTTATCTCATTTTGTGAAGAGAAAAGCTATTCTTGTTCTACAATAAATCTATGTTTGAATGAGAGCTTTGTGTAGTCAAATCTTGTGTGAATAAAATATAAATAAGTTAAATAATATAAATAAATAAGTTTAATGACCATATCTTCAAGTTATGGAAGTTGAAGATGGAGGATCTTCTTATAGATAGAGAATAATGGGGTTTTGTGGGTCTAGGTAGGAGACCCATTCATTTTCAAAAGAAGGTTGGAAAAACCTGGAAATAAAAGAGAGAATCTCACTTCAAGTTTGCCTCTTATATTTGGTGTTGTTGATCATATCTACAGAAGAAAACTCAAAGAATTTGTGGGATAAGTTTGGAAATTTGTATAATTCAAAATCCCTAGTCAAAAAGCTATTTATTTCAAATAAGTTATATTAGATTAGGATGAAATATGGTGACTCAGTGAAGGAGCATATCAATTCATTTAATACTCAAGTCAATTAACTTATCTTTGTTGATATTAATAGGGAGGAAGAAGATAAGTGTATTACCTTGTTATGTTATTCGCTAGACTCTTGGGATAATATAGTTATACCAATTAGTAATACCAGTTAATTCACATTCGAGTTTGAAGATGTAGTTCAATCCTTGTTATTAGATGAAATGAGGTGAAAAACCATGGAGGGTGTAACCAAGGGTGTTTTATCTATGATAGGTTGTCCCTAAGATAAGAAAAATAAATATTTGTGGGGTAGATTTAAATATCCAAAAAAAGGTACAAATAAATGTGGGGTAGATTTAAATGTAAAGATGTGCATTGTAATAAGTGTTGGTACCAATGTTTGACTCATCTCGATGATGACATCAAAGGCATGTGTATTGAGTGATTTTACAATGTGTGAAGAAGGTGGCATGTTCATGGACTATTATTTTCAGAGTTCAAGTTACTCAAGAGAGTGAAGTGGGATCATGCAAGATAGAGGAATCAGAGGCTAAAGACAATCCATCATATAAGACAATCCCAGTTTGAGTGACTATGTATCAAAGGATTTGGTGTTTACATTACGTCTAATAAACGATGGGAATATAATTATCAATCATCGAAATCCTTTTTGATCAAATCAACAGATAAGATACTTTCAATCTCATGAAGGTGCTCGAGCATTATCTTAAAAATCATGAACCTGAAAGAAACCACTGAAGACATTACAGTGTCACCTGAGTCATTCAGTCTCTCAAAATCCATTAATCAAAAATACCTCTCCTCCAATCTTCAAACTACTATATTGTCGTATCAATTGTGAAGATAAAATATTTTGTCAAACTATATAACCAGCCCTAGAGGGCGTTTATGATTGATGATGTGACGAGATGGAACAAAAGGGATTTCCATGTGTGTCAAAGTTGCATGATGCTAAGCTAAGGTGTAGATATCAATATGGGAGATCAATAGTCCTTTGGTGTTCAGACTCATGAAGGGGCCCAAGTGTTATTTTAAAACACATGATCCTAAAGGAAAACAATCGTGGACGTGTGGCATCACAATAGAAGTTTAGGTTCGAAAAGTTGTTTTCCAAACCATTCCTCATCTGAGCATGAAACCACTTACTATCATCATCGCCTAGATCCAAAACCACCAGCATGTCAAATCACTCACCAATAAGTTGTTTCCATGTGTTCACACTCCTAATGGATGAAATGATTTTAATGCTTACCCACTTCTATCTCATCTCAACCTACCACGTTGTGCCACATAGAAATTGCATTTATTGCATGAATTTTCTGATATACATAACCCTTCAAGCTATTCAAATTTTAAAAATTTTGAATTATCCAAGAGTGCTGAGAATTGCTAGGAGTTGAGCATGAGGTTTCTTCATTCCTTCCCAAATATTCCAATTCTCTCATTTCTCCATTGATTTTCCAGCGCTATCATCCCCCAGAGCCTTCACACAAGCATCTCATGTACCTGAACATGTAACTATCAACCGAGTGTTAGACGACCATTTGTCAGATTCATTTGCAATTTTTTTGATACCATCACGTCTATTGTAGATGTGCATCATATAGAGAGGGGTGCAAAGGAAATATTTGAAGTGGGACATGATGATCTGCACCTATGGTAATCAGTCCTTCCCTTTGTAGTTTTCCCTAGGATGAGCCAATTCCATGAGCTAGTGGGACGGTGTAGGGATATCTTCTCATAAGAACAAAGTGCAGTGCTAGCTCGTGACATGATGCTAGTGGTCCCTATTAATAAATAATTCATTCATAAAATGCTTGAAATCACACTTGATGTTTCTCACAAAATCCTCAATGAGGGTTCTCTGACCACAAAGTATAGATATATCTCACCATAGGATAGAGAAAATTTCCTTTGGAACTTGCTACCACCTGAAGTAGAATTACTAGAGGGAGACCCCCCTTACAAGTCATATATATTTTTTGAGATCCCTTGAATTTCTACAACACTAACATTTTAACTTTTGGATTTCACTAAAGACCAATTTGTGAATGACGTGGTATTACGATTACTTTTAGAGATTACTCCAACCTCAGTTGAGCCTAATGTTCAACCATATTTTGCCCAGTTTTTAGCCGATATGATGAGTGAACAAATATCCACCTTCTCCTCTCTTAGATATTTTAGATACCAATCCTACTTGTTCTACATGATTTTTTACCAATTCACAAGATATTTTTTTCAACCACTACTTGAGTTGGTTTAACATCATCCCGCAAATGATAGGTATAATGAATTTTCATATAAAGTCATGGCTGGAATATACACCATCCTGCATGATACTCCCCTTCTTAGGATGTTTCCAGAAGACAAAATACTTCTGCAATTGAGCCTTGAATCAACCTTGGGTCATTGGTTCTTGTTTAAGGATCATACAAAGATAAGGGTCTATAGATGTGAAATCCCTCCTTACCAGCTCCCAGCTTTTCTAACTTCAAGTATTTTTTCTATTGAATATATTCATAACATATTTAATTATGATGAGGTTAATTTCAAGAAGAACAAAAGTGTTATAACTTTTAGAATTCCTCAACAGATTGGTCCCTTTATAGAATAATCCCGTACAACACAAGAGTTGGTGGAGGAAATGATAAAGGAATGAAATTTACCTCTAGGGTTTAGATGGAACTATGACCCTAAGGGGATTATTTAAAAAAAGAGGAAGAATTAAAAGTTGGTATAATATGTACATCATCCACTTGAATAAATTGAATGAATATCAAAATTAGAAAAATTGAGCAGAGGCTCAAAGTATCCTTCTACTAGGTCAACAAAGCAAGTCTCATATTATACCAACTCCAGTAAAGATGGACGCAGGAACAAAGAGAACACATACAGAAAGTACATCTTATATATATATATGGTGTAAACTAAGAAAGAGGTACCTAAGACTAAGAAACCAAGGATTGAAACTCAGTCATCCATATAATTTTATCAATCACATGGAGGAACAACCTCATCTTAAACTAAGCAATTAGTTATTGTTGAAAATTTCCCAACAACCAGGTGGGCAGAAGGACTATAGGCATATTCTCAAGATCTCTTGTACACATTTGGGTTGAAAGGACTATTCTCATATATCATATCTGAGAGAACCCAATTGAAAAAGGACATGTTTCCTAGGGAAGAATTCATGTCAAAAGGATAGTCCAAGTTTTTGTATGTAGTTGACCTCAAGCAGAGTACCTTTAAAATAAAAATATTGGAGCCTACTGTCTCTAGGATAAGTATGACTCCAATCCAATACAAATCCATTTAGGTGGCAATAAAGTTGGATGAATTCATCCCTTTGAACAAAGTGCAGTTGCATAGGAAAACTAGATATGTATTAAAATATACCATCAGTGTAAATAAGCTCAAGAATATAGTGAATAGATTGGAAAATAAATTAAATGATGACAATTTTTCCAATAAATACAAACTATTGAAGATTATAAATCTTGAGAATAAAGTGATTGAGAGAGGGTTGGATCCCCTGAACCCTTCTCCTGCATAGGGACTCCTGAAAGAAAAGGATAAAGAAATTTAGGCATTAAGGTAGAAGCTAAATCTGCCTTCTATAAAACATGTGAAATGCCAAAACTAGTGGCAACACAAGAGGAAACATAAGAAATTTCTAAGATAGACCGAAAGTATCAATCCAAAGTTGTGAGTTTGGAAAAGGAAAAGAGCACCCTGAAGGAGGATAATTATAAATTATTAACCTCTAAAGGAATTTCTCTATTGGCGTCTACTCTAATGAACCCAATGATCAAATGGACCAAGTAATGGATAATATGACCTTTAAGGATGCTGATCTCAATCAAGTTAAAGAAGAGATCATGAAGTATAAAGAAGAAGTTGAAACTTTAAAGTAGGTGGGATAAAAGATATATGTTGTTTTCTCAAATTTACAAACTACCAGATATAAGTTGCAAAAGGAAGTTGATCAAATAACCATAAAACATTCATGGAAGTACCCTCTAGTAGGGGAAAAGAATTTATCCCGGGATCAAATCTCAACAAAAATGGCTAGACATTGGAAATTGTTTGTTGTTTCCTAAAAAGAATGAGAGTTGGTTTCCACTGCAATACGTAAATAAAAGGATATCCTCTCTCATTTGGGGGATAATCATGACAAATATATGATAGTGATATAAATTTTGAACTCCAGGAGTGGTTTGTTGATGTATTTGTAACTTCGAAATGTATTCACTTGTATATCTTATGTATTGTACCCCGATGTTTATTCTGGGAAGTATCTGTAATGTAATTGAGTCATGTCATGCCCCATTGTTCTGATTGGGAGATTCAATAATATAAACAAGTCATGTAAAGTCATAGAGTATAACCATCCTTATTTATCAAGAGTTAAAGTCCCCGCAGTTGTGGGGCCCCAGGGTTATTAGACTCTCCTAGATAAGTCAGCCCTAGTGAGTTATTGACAAGTCAGGAATTAGTATAAATAGAGAGGGAGGTTCTCTATTTAACACACATTCACTCACACTCAGTTGTAGCACATAACTGAGAGAGAAAGAAGAAGCTGGGATAAGAGAGAGAGAGACTACAACTGTCGGGAGATCATCTTACTGTCTTTGGGATTTACTTTTGGTGCTGATTCTATATCTGAGGAAGTTGCGAGGTTTTCTCCTTTATGGTTTCCCCGAGAAAAATATTTGTGTTCATTGTCTCATGTGATTTATTGTTGTTCTTGTTATTCTCTTAGATAAGATCCTAATATCATATAGCTCAAATGTTAAAAATATAATATGGTCCACAATTTGAAACCTTGGTGATCCATGACATGACTACCATAAACATGGAGGTGTCTAAATTGATTTAAAAAAAAAAATCTTTCGCAAATGGTTCATGAGAAACCTCTTCAGCTAGAAAAATATGTCAACTCATTCAAAAATATTTTTGAAGATTATATAGCCCAAGGAATCCCATCCCCATGGGATGAAAATGGTACCCTTGGAATAGTTATGATGTATTAATGGTTGATCATAAGAATTAGGACCACACGGTTGATGGCATTGCAGAGAGCATCAAAGGATAGATCATATTGGATAGTTACTAAATGATTTTGGTCTATATTTAGATACTATTTGGGAGATTTCCACCACCATCATACTCACATTTCATTGATCTTGACATGTGTATGAGGGATCTAAGGAAATTGGAATATCCTACGGGAAAGGATTAGAAAAATATTGCTAAATATGCCATATTGACATCCATTCATCAGGACCAACTAATCATGCCTCAAGGAACACTTTATGTCTCTTATTCATAGCCTCCTCAATAGATGTAACTGCCACTTCAAAAAAATGCACAATGACCACCTCAAACTGCTCATCCCATTCAGAGTATAGTTGTGCCTTCTTGTCAAAGGACAACTCAACACTCTAGGTAGTGGATCGATCAACCTCAAAATCACCATCAACGTTAGATTGAGGATTCAGTTGAGAAATTTTGGGGGAGAAAGATAAATATCATCACAGAAAAGCATAATCCATTATAACAAAAAGGGCCAATCATCAACTATAAAGTAGGAGGACATACAACAAGAAAATATCGTCATGGGCTAAGTGTAAATTCTCATATGTTTGGTTGGATCAAGTCCATGATAATTTAATATATATCATTTTGTAATTGGAGGCATGATGGATTTATAATTTTCGATCATTCTAGTTTTTTCTTCTTCTTTATTCTGTGTTTACAAGTCTCCCACTTCCACTTTATTTCTCCACTGAGATATATAATGAAATACCTTGAAGAATACTTTGTACCACATTTGGATCAAATGTTGTGATGAATGTTTTCCTTTCCCATTAGTACGCTGTGAAGTATTCTTTTTGTATTACTTGAAATCAAAGATGTTGTCAATATCAAAATATTGATATCTTTACAGTTATATTTTATGTTGAACTAGTGAATTATGTTGCTTAGTACATTTTATCTATTATGGAATTAATATTTAGTTGTTGAAGTACCTAGTTTCCATTTCATTCATTGATTCATTCCATAAGATTTTGTCTGTTATGTCATAAATGATGTCCATTAATGTTTATCCTCTTACACGCCTCATATAAAATTGATTATCAATTCAAGCAAATCCTAAAAGATACAAAAATATAATATCTCTCCACATTGAGTAGAAAATTACAAATTCAATAATAAGTTTACCAATGCCCCAAAATACAAAATTATTATAGATATAGGAATGTTAACAGAGGTAGGGGATTTGATTATTCCCTTCCATAGAATGAAAACATCCATAGAAGATGTAGGTGAAGTTTAGTTGTCATCTGTAGGTAGGATGCAGATCATGATGTTTGGTTGATAGAAAATGGTTATTGATTTCATATGATTCATCAAAGGGGGTGGTTTTGTGAATATTAAAAGTAAAATGGAGGTGATTTTTTTCTCGGGAGATTAATTGGCAACCAAATTTAGGTGTTTACACTAAATACGTAAATTTGGGGAATCACTTAAATTTGGTTGTTGATTTGTCTAAAAAATCTAGTTGATTCCTATTCCTATCTAGTATTTCTATAACTCCATTCTATTGAGGTGTGTATGGATGGGTCAAGTTTCTACCCAAATATGGAAGTTATAAATCTCCTTAGGTTTATACACATTCGATATCTAGTAAGAAACTTGATATCTATAAGTAAAATGGGTGATTCAAATGCACATACTATATTCGAAAAGGATACATGCAATATGCTTTGAGGAGAAATGATTTTAGTATGAAGGATTAGATTGGAACTTTGTACAATACATTGAGAATAAATATTAATGATGGGTCTAATAGTCCTATTGTTCCTAAGGATAGAAATGAATATGACAAGACTCCTACTATTCTATGATAAAATACAATGTTGTGGCATCAACTACTGGGACCTACTTGATAGAATACACTTCACGCATTGTATGGTAAGTGTATGGTTGAAGGTATGCCTAATTGCTCATTAGATTATTTTTTTAGTATTGAATATATGGTTATAAACATAATCAAGTGATATTCCCATGTAGTGACACAAGAGAAAAATGAATATAGAGTTAGTACACAACAATGTGTTTGGACCTCTTTTTATTCCATTACTTGGTAACTATGTGTATTATTATTCATTGATTGATGATTTCTCAAGGAATGCATTGTATGTTTCCTTCGTAACAAATATGATTTTTTCAATAAAGTTAAAAAGTTTAAGATTCTTTTAGAGAAAAAAATCAAGAAGAAAACAAAGGTGTTGAGGAAAAATAATTGGGGAGAGCTCTATGGATATGATTCCAAAAAATTCTATAAGAAGTGTGGAATAGAAAGGAAAAATGATACTCCATACATAGCTTGATATAATAGAGATGGAGAAAGAATGAATAGGATGTTTATGATAAAGGAAATAAACATGCTTAGTGGCGATGGGTTATCACTTAAAGTAGTGGATTTGTTTCTTGGTAAATTGATCACCTACGTTAACATTGGTTGACAAAAATCTACATGAGGCATGTACTGGTTAAAAAAACTCTCCTTAACATCTCATATTTTGGGGTTTTGATGCTTATGTAGATACTCCAGTGGAAATATGAGTAAGTGGGATATTAAAGTTGAAAAATGTATCTTTTTTTGTTATAAATATGGTATAAAGGGTCATAAGCCTTGGAACCCAATAAATATGATAATTGTTTAGTATTGGAATGTTGTATTTATAGAGGTTAAATTCGTTTTCATTCAGGAAGTTCAATCAAAGTAAGATGACCTAGAAAAGTAAGAACCTCATATTCTATCCTTGATGAGAGTAGTCAAGGAAAGAAGCAAACTAGGAAGTTAAACTTCACTAGATTTTTACTCTAGTTTTGTTCTATCTATTTCCAATGATGATATTATAACTATTAGAGAGATAGTGGATTTGGAGGATAGTAAACTTTGGAAGGACATGGTTGAAGAAATTGATTTCTTGTAAAAAAATGACACTTGGGATCTAGTTAAGTTTCAATATAAAAGAAAAAAATATTTTTATCAAATGAGTTCTTAAGAAGAAGTCAAATGCAAAAGGTAAGGTAGAGACACACAAAGCTATCGTAGTAGGAAAACAATATTCATAGGTGTAGGAAGTGGTTTTGGAGATATTTTTCTCCTATAGCTAAATTAAGTTCTATTAGATTTAATTTTTCCATTGATTCTAATTTTGATATCGAAGTAGAGTATGAATGAGAAAACAACATTCATACATGGGGATCTTGAAGAATAAATCTACATGAAACAACTAGACAATTTTACATTGAAGGGAAAGAAGGAGTTAGTTTGCAATATGAAGAATTTGTTATATGGATTACAACAATCATGAAGAATGCGGTACCAAAAGTTTTATACTTAAATACTAGGACTTGGTTTCTCAAGAAGAAAATATTATCATTGTTTTTATTCTAAGTAGGCTAGTGACCATTTATTTATGTGTTCTTAGATGTTGATGATATGTTGTTGATTGAAACAGCAAGGAAAAAATTGAGGATGTAAAATACTGGTTGTCTTATAAGTTTCATGTAAATATCTTGGTGCTACAAATTCTATTTTGTCCATGTAAATTAAAAAAGGTCAAGAAAGAAAGAAACTCTGATTGAAAAAGGGGAAACATGTTGAGACAAAATTGCGGAGGTTGAATATGCAAGAATGTGAACAAATAAGGTTCCTTATTCCTATAGGTGAAAATTTATCTTCATATCACTATTTGAAGACTCAACAAGAGGTATAAGACATGTCCTATATTCCTTATTCTACTGATTTTGAAAGTTTGATTTATGCTATGGTCTATACTAGACTAGACATTTTGGGATGAGGTTGGATTTTTGAGTAGGCATATGCGAAGAATAGGGAAGAAACATTGGATAGTTATAAAGAGGGTATTTATATATTTGTGTCACTTCATATTATGTAATATGATACCAAGTAATATGCATACCTCACAAAGAGATATATACACAAGGCTTTGTTGATGCATACTAGGATGGATATCTTGATCATAGAAGATCTACAAGTAGTTATGTTTTTTACTTATTTAGTGGAACAATTATCTGGTTGAATAAGAGGAAAACTATAGTTCAATTTTCAACTACAAAAGCTAAGTATAAGGAAGCCACTATTATCACCTAAAATTTGCACACATGTGACATTTTAGCATATGCTATTGTAGGGAATCATCACCATACATCATGTGACTCATAAGGATTTATTTCATTACTAATCAATGCATGGAAATAAAGGAAAAACTTATAGTTGGCCTTTAACTACAATTAGTTTACTTTTATTCTAGTCACACGAATACCAAAACTAGTGCTTGAGTGAACTCATAGTGAAAATAATCCAAATCATGTGTGACCCTAGAAAATCATGAAGTCATAAATTGTGTGGTGCATTAATGATCATCATATTCAATTGGGAACCAACAAGGTGGAATTATTCTCACCTCCTAGGTACTTTGGCCTTAATGAGCCACATTCTCATACTTTGGAGCCACTCCATGGTTAAAGATTTCACATTTGTAACCATTTCATTGAGGATATATATTTTGTCTATAGAAGAAATACTTGGGATTTCAAGGAAAAATTAGAGCAATGTTATGATGTAGATATTTGGATCAGAAATCATGATCTCCACATATTCTTCTACTATATATTGGCCTTCATGCTTGCATGAATTCTTTCCTTAAGGAGAAATATTTTTTCTTCATCATCCCTAAGTTTGTTTGAGATATGGAGAGTTAAGGAAAGATGTATAAAGAGAGTGTTTCCTACCATATACTAGCTTCATTCCTCATGGTTACACCATTGTATTTGTGTCTTCCATTGGGATTTTGCAATAAAGTTAAATATTCTCTCCATTTACTTGTTTAAATGTTATTTATAATAGTTTGAATTCATTGTCAGTATCTCATGTGTTGTATTTTATGTGTATCTTAGCTTAAACACATAATAACTTGTCATACTAATGATAATTGTCTCTATTTTATTGTTCACAACCTACAAGGAAAGATGATTTTTCTCACCATTGATTCAATTTATCCATTGTAGAATTGGTGACTCCATTTTGTGTTTTTAATTAAAGTATTCTCTTTAGGTTGTCCTTTTTATTGTTGTTGACATGGGGATTTTTGTAAGGATATTAACTTGTCTATTTTAACCTTAATCATTGATTTTCGTAACCTAGAAGTTAAGAATTTTAACCTTTTTTAGGTTGTGTGGTACTTGTCGTCTGTATCAACCTACATCTTGTAGTTTTCTCTTTATCAACATAGATCTCCCTTAGATATTGCATAATTTCTATTACCTATATCCCGTGTGGTTTCTTGATTGTCTATTTAGTATTGTGTGTGAGTGTAGGTAAATATAACCTTTTAGTTTGCTTTCCTTCCAAATTGTAGCTCACATAAGTGCCCATAATTTGAAAAAAATTAGAAAAAAAACTAGTAATTATTTTTTGATTCATTAGTGATCAGATCACTTAGTATAATGTAGAAGGAAAACCATACATTGTACCTTTTTTTCCTAGGAAATTAAACTATTGTCCTTGGGGTTATTAATCACCTCCTATCCATCATTAGAATAAAGTGAAACTTTTTTCATTGCTTTCAAATTAAAAGGAACCACTAATATAGGAAAATGGAATGAACTTATATGGTTTAATCACTTGATTCTAGAACTTATATTTTTTAAGAAATCCATTTTAGTTCACTTTGCACATAAACAAGGGACCTAATATCCCTCCAAGGTCTTGGTATTTTCTACTCTTGCATAGATAAAGTGTTGGTGAATCAAAAGGGATTGAGAGAGTGAAATACCTTCATTTTCACATTTAATTTTGTGGATTATGTTTTTTCAAAATTTGATCACACTTAGAAAATTAAATGAATCAGAGTAAGAACCCATAAAATTTCACATATCTTGTGCTTGTTAATTTATTCAATTTCTTTGCACAAATTTATTTTCCAAATCATTTCAATCACAAAAAGTGTTTCAAAGGACCTAAGATTCTTCCTCACTCTTGTATGTTCTTCATTATGTTCCCAATAATCCATCTTGGTGAATCAAATAGAGATAAAAGTATTGCATACCTCCTTAATCACACCTTTACTTCAAATTATACCCCTTTAAAATCAATGAACACCTTAATTCTAACCAAAATAATCCATACTTAGGAGGTTACAAAGAAATTGGTAGTATAAGTTAGGATTGCTGGTCTAAGCATCCATATAATATCCCTAATCATTTTTCATAAGAAAATTTAGTTGTTGTATTTTTGGGTGTTTTAAAATCCTTCAATACCAAGTGTTCCAAAACCTAGATAAGAAGGCATAGTGCCCCAAGATGTTAAAGCTGAGGTCAATTTATTTTTATTCACTACATTGGGCCACCTATATATTTGTAGAGGCACACTTTACCATGAGGTTGAACTACTTATCCAGATTTGATGTAGGTATCATACAGAAAACCTAGGATTTTCACCAAGTGGAAATTGTGGGATGTACTTTCACCTGAGTCATCTATTTTTATTCATTGGCAATGTTTCTAATTGATTTAGGACATGCCTTGAGTGCACCTCATTATAAATGATTTTATCGTACCTTAAATATCCATTTTAGTGTATTTACTACCATCTAACAAGAAATATTTTGGAAGTCCAAGTTACAAAAATTTAGTGGAAGGAGGTTAGGTCAATAGGGATATTATTTTATGTTAATTTCAAGGAACCCTGTGCAATTGAACCTACAAGTCATAGATAACATTTATTTTATATTGGAATTCATACATATTTTCATATCATGTGTATTTTTATTGTTAGTTGTAGATGAATTGTTAGTGTAATCATTATGTTTTACATTTTTTCACATTTCATCAACCCATCCTCTCTCAAATTTGGAATCATAGTGAAATTGTGAGCATATCAACATTCTCCGTCTATAAGGCCTTCCCTCCATTAAAGGGAGAGATACATCCATACTAATGCATTGTCATATGTATGGGAAACCACTATTAAGCACCCATACATTGTGGAAATTGAACCCAGGTGTTAGAACAATTACACTCACAACAATTGCCAATTACACATGCAAATTACTCACAAAAGAGACTGAATAATGGAGCAGAACACTAATCTATATTGAATAAGTGTACAATATCCAACCCTGTGAAGTCATAGGCTACCACAATAAATAATTACATGAGATATTTGAATGCATAAGGATGCCATTCGAATTTAGTCAAAAGCAGGGTTACTAAATCTAAGCAAATCCCCCATAGGTGCATAAAGCACTTTTCAAATCTGTCTAGGAGCTCACGAATTGGAAAAATCAATTAGGAAAGCTAATAGGTGGTAAAAGGACAACTCATACATGTTTTTCATAGGAGAAAAGAGTGGAGGATGTTGAGGACAAAAAACAAGTTAACTTCACCTAGTCAAACTTTCCCAATTGCCTTAAAACTCAGAAAAAGCAGACATGCGCTAGGGAGGCCAGGAATAAAGCAGATTTGATTCCAAGAGGTTTCCCAAGCACTCCATGGCTCAAATTTAGCAATTCTGACCACTATGGATGTGTGGAGGACAAATTGCATAAGGTGGAATATGGAAACTAGGCAAATAAGACAAAAATTGGATTAATTAATGTCTAAGGTAGCTAACTATGGGTTTATTATTATAACACCCCCCCTTAAGCCTAACTTATGAGTAAAATATTAGAAAATTATAGGGCCTAGCAATAAGGATTTGTCACCCTTTACATACTGCATGTCCATTTAACCAAGGAAAGAGGCAAAAACCTGGTGGGAAAAATCCTCCCTTAAACATGGACAGTAAAACAAAATTTGGAAATCTTGTCATCACTCATGCTTCACAGCATGATCAGCAATCCCCGGTAGTGATTTGAGATTGCTGAATGTATTCTCACAAAAAACTTTGGTGAAGATATCTGCTACTTGTTCTGAAGATGAACAGAAGAGTAGGTGAATGGTGCCATCATGCACAAGCTGTCTGATGTAGTGCATATGGATCTCAATGTGTTTGGTTCTCTACTTCTAAACTGGATCATTGCAGATTCAAATGGTACTCTGATTATCACAATAGATAGTAGCTGAGTATTCTGATTCGAAGCCGCACTCTCCAAGTAACCCTTGCAACCATAACCATTGAGTTGCTGCATTTACAACTCCTCTGTACTCTGCTTCTGTAGATGAGAGTGCAATGGCACTCTATTTCTTGCTTGACTAGCTGATTTACCCTTCTACAAGCATGAACACATATCCTAATGTTGAATTTCAATCTGTGCTGTCACCTTCCCAATCACTGTCAGTAAACCCAATCAAACCAAGATCAGATTTAGCTTTGTAGAAGATCCCATGAGTCCTTGTTCCTTGAACAAAGTTAAGGATCCTTTTGGCTGCTCTCCAATGGATCTCATGAGGCTGATCCATGTATCTTGAAGCCACACTTACTACATAAGAAATATCAGGTCTAGTATGTGTAAGATACAACAAACATCCAATAAATTGCCTATACAGTGTATTGTTTACCATAGGTGAAGAATCAACTTCTTCAAGCTTAACTCCTGAAAGGAAAGAAGTCTTGCTTGGCTTTCAATCCTTCATATTGAATTTGTTCAGAAAATCCAAGGAATACTTGTACTGATGTACTTTGATTCCTTCTTTGGTTTGAGCAATCTCAAGCCCCAAGAATTGGCTCAATAAGCCCAAATTTGTCATTGAGAAGGCATGGTTCATTGCATCCTTCAAGGAGGCAATTTCATCCTTTGAGCTTCCTGTAATGAGAAGGTCATCAACATACAAAACAATGATCATTAATGAACCATGAATCAACTTCAAATAGACATTTGGATCTGATTTGCATCGAACAAAATTTAGTGATAGCAGAAAGCTATCAATCTTGGCATACCAAGCCCTGGGGTCTTGCTGAAGCCCATACAATGACTTCTTTAGCCTGCACACAAGAGATGGGTTAGTAGAAAATACTTGAGGCTGCTGCATGTATATCTCTTCAGTGAGATCTCCATTCAGGAAAGCACACTTCACATCCATGTGGTGTACCTCCCATTGCTTTGAAGCTGCAATGGCTAAGGCTAGCTTGATGGAGTCCATCTTTGCCACTGGTGCAAAGGTCTCATTGTAGTCTATGCCATGTACTTGTGAGTATCCCTTGGCTACCAATCTGGACTTGTACTTTAGAGGTGAACCATCAGCAGCAAATTTGGTTTTGTACACCCACTTACACTGAACTAGCTTCTTCCCTGGGGGAAGATCAACCAGCTCCCAAGTGTTGCTCTTCTGGAGTGAGCTGAACTCTTCTTTCTTGGATGCTTGCCATATTGGATCATTTGCTGCATCTTCATATGTCTGTGGGTATTATTCAACCATCAGATAGCATTTCTCTGCAAACATAGGATCTTTCATGCACAGAGCACTCTCAAACTGAGATCTAGTCCTCCTAAGATCATTAGGATTTCCAGCTAGTTCTCCAGCTGCATGAATGGTCTTGGATGCCAATTTTGGTCTTGTAGGACCGTTAGGATATGAAATTAAATCATGATTATCAGACATATCAGAATCAGCATGTTCAACTATCTCTTCACTTACATTCAGAGGTTCTGGTGGTGAAGAGGATTCTCCAACTTCCACTGTTGCTAGGGGCTCTTCTTGAAACTGAACACACCTTTCAATGAAGGATTTGTTTGTGCTCAAATTGATCAAATTGTACCATTTTTAATCTTTAGAGTACCCAAAAAATAGACACTCTTGGCTTTGGGGCTGCAAAGCCTTCCTCTTTTCTGTTGGAATTCTAGCCCAAGCCCTTGAGCCAAAAATCCTGAAATGGGTCACATCTGGCCTGTGCCCACTCCATGCTTCGAAAGGAGTCATTCCATCAAGTTGTTTATGAGGCACCCTATTCTGGATATAGGATGCATAGTTTATAGCTTCGGCCCAAAACTTTGGTGGCAAAGTCTTAGCCTCCATCATGCAGGTTGCCATCTCTTTCAGTGATCTATTCTTCTTCTCAGCAACACCATTCTGCTGTGGTGTGTAAGGGATAGAATGATACATATGAATACCTGCATCTGCACAATATTGAATAAACTCAGACTTGACATACTCACCACCATTTTCATATCTAAGGAACTGAGTTTTCTCCCAGATTGGTTTTCAACCAAAGCCTTAAAGACTTTGAAGAGGCCAAAAACTTCAGACTTGTGTTTCAGGAAGTAAACCCAGAAATACTTGGAAAAGTCATCTATGAATGTCAATGCATATTTGTCCTGACTCATTGACATATGAGGAAATGGGCCAGAAACATCACTATGGATCAACTCAAGAGGTGTAGAGGTTCTCTCATGACTAGCTTTCTCAAATTTATGCTCTGGGTGTTTTCCTAAGATGCAACCTTGACAGACTCCTTTGGAAAACTTAATCTTTGGTAACCCTATGACCATTTATTTAAGATAAAAAAGATACTTGTAATTAAGGTGGCCAAATATTGCTTTCCTCATTAGCATGAATCAGAAGAGCAGAGGGGTTTGAGTAGGGTAGGAAGTGTGAGAATATGTATACCTTCGAAGTGTGATTTGCAACTCCTTTTGCAATGAATTTACCACTTGAGATCTCTATGATCTCAAATTCATCATGGGAGAATATGACCTTCTTTGGGGACCCTGTGTGGGTCATCTGATACACTGATAAGAGGTTAGAGGCAAGACCTGGAACATACAACACATTGCTGAACTTACCATGGTCAAGATCAATCCTCCCTTTGCCCAAAATTTCAGTGAGAGAGTCATCTCCTAGTACTATTGGTGGACCTTTTGACATGTCAAGTGAGGTGAATTCCTCCTTGGTTGAAACCATATGTCCTGAAGCTCTAGAATCAATGATGAAACTAGGTGAGCTTGATGTGCCAGCAACCAATGCATGAACTCTCTCTATGTCTTTTGAATTTGATCCTCCTTCCCTCTTCTTTGAGCTGTCTGGAAGGGAGATGCCATTCTTCTCCAGGAGTTGGGTCAGCATGTCTATTTGCTTCTTCATGCAGGAGATTTTAGAATGATTGCCCTTACTACAGTATGTGCACTTGCTCATTTCTCCTTTGTTCTTCTTCTTTTGGGGGTTCTTCTTGGAACCTTGAGGCTCCTCTGGAGACTTGTTCTTGTCTCTCTTTTGCTCAGGTGGATTTTTTGCTTTCTTCTTGCTTTTTGAATCCACCCTCAAATCTCCAGCAACCAAAGCTTGGTCTTTGGATGTTTTGATGGTGCCCATAATCACCAATTTATCTTGTTCTTGTGTGAGAGATTCCATGAAATCTACAAGGCTGGGCATTTTCCAGGCTTGAGCTGTCAACTTTGTGGCATAGAAGGTTGAAACAAACACTGAATAGTCAGGGCCAAGCTTTGAGAGTGGCCAATAATAGCTGATCATCCTTCTTTTCGATCCCACATTGTTTTAGCTGCAAAACAAGTGCTTTGAACTTGGAAAAATAGAGTTGCAGGGATTCAAAGCTATTGGGACTCAGGGAGATCAATTCATTTTCAATTTGATGTCCCCTCATCTCATCTATCTTACCAAAAATATCAACAATCTTCTCCCATACTTCATTAGGTGATTTTAATCCATCAATATGGAAAAGGAGGTCTCTGGATATGCTCAGACACATGAGACCATAGGCCTGATCCCTCCTGTTGTGCCATTTAATATTCTCTGTAGCTGCATTGGGCTCTGCTTCTATTGCCATAGTCACTTTGTAGAGGAATTTCACTCTCAAAAGTATCTCCATCTCTACTTTCCATTCAAAGAAGTTAAATGGAGTTAAGATGATCTTCTAAGATTGATCCATAGCTCAGAAATTGTCCCGTCAATCAACAGAATGCTCCCAGACAATGATGTCGAACCTGCAAAACAAATTGGAAGGAGAGAAATCGATCTACAAAGGCTCTAATACCATGTGGAAATTGAACCCATGTGTTATAACAATTACACTCACAACAATTTCCAATTACACATGCAAATTACTCTCAAAAGAGACTGAATAATGGAGCGGAACACTAATCTATATTGAACAAGTGTACAATAGCCAACCCTGTGAAGTCATAGGCTACCAAAATAAATAATTACATGATATATTTGAATGCATAAGGATGCCATTCGAATTTAATCAAAAGCAAGCTTACTAAATCTAAGCAAATCCCCCATAGGTGCATAAAGCACTTTCCAAATCTGTCTAGGAGCTCACGAATTGGAAAAATCAATTAGGCAAGATAATAGGTTGTGGAAGGACAAATCATACATGCTTTTTATAGGAGAAAAGAGTGGAGGATGTTGAGGACAAAAAACAATTTAACTGCACCTAGTCAAACTTTCCCAATTGCCTTAAAACTCAGAAAAAGTAGACATGCGCTAGGGAGGCCAGGAATAAAGCAGATTTGATTCCAAGAGGTTTCCCAAGCACTCAATGACTCAAATTTAGCAAGTTTGACCACTATGGATGTGTGGAGGACAACTTGCATAAGGTGGAATATGGAAACTAGGCAAATAAGACAAAAAATGGATTAATTAATGTCTAAGGTAGCTAACTATGGGCTGATTATTTTAACACACATGTGCTTATTTGATTGAGTTATCTATGATTGGACACACTTTTCTTAATTTTCCTCTACACTTACCTACTTTGAGTTTGTTCACATATGGTGGAACCAAATCCTAGTTTCACACCATGGTGAAGACCAATGTTACCCAAATAACCCTTCCATTCATGGATATCCTAAATATTCCATATTTATCTAAACTCATCAACGATCCTATGCTTCATGACCTTGAATGGACCAATATGATTGCTAAGTTACCTTTAAAAATACCTAAGTTTGAACTAAATCAAGGGGACGATCTCAATAACCATGTTATGTCATATCAGTTATGGTGTTAATCCAATAACATAGTTGAGGACACCATTTAAAAATATTTATGGTCTTTCTCTCTCTGTCTTTTATTTTTCCTTGATGATGGATTGTGTATTGTGGAACTGAAATGTTGACCTCAATTCTTCTCACATAGTGAATTTGAAAACTTGTATAAATAAAACAAAAAAAACTCATTGGGAGAACCGAAAAATGTTATATCAATTTTTGTTGATGTATTTGTAACCTCGGAAGATATTCATATGTATATTATCCTTATATGTTGTTGTACCCCCATTGGGGATGTGTGTTACCCCTTTACGGGATGTCTAAATTGTGTCTAGAGCTTGAGGTACAACCTTCGTTGTAAGTCAAGGAAATAGTCCCCATTGTATCATCATGTAATATGTACTTGTATTTTTTCTAAAAGAAGTGGGCCCCATGTGATATGACATGTAGGATCGAATGTTATATTTGTTTAGTGACTTGAAAGGGTATAAATAGGGAAGCACTCTCCCTCATTTATACACACCTCATACACTCTCAAGCTCACATGAGAGAGAGAGACACTTAGAGGAGGAAAGATATATAAATGTTGAATACTTCTTATTACTGCTTTTGATCATATTAATATTTTGAATAGGTTTGCAGGGTTTTCTCCTTTACGGTTTCCCTAGTGAAAATCTTTGTGTCTCATGTATCCTTTTTATCTTATGCATTTTTCTGTACTTGTTATTATTTCAGATAAAGATCCTAGATAATCTAATTAGATCTTAAGAAAAAATAACATGGTATCAAAGCCACCCTGAAAGAAGGCACTGTGCAGCCAAAATACAACTACAATGGCGACTAATGGAAATTAGGGTTTCATGCCTAAAAACCATAGAAGACTGAATTTAGTCATCTTAGCACTTTCACTATAACAAAATATTAGAGAAGTCTCAGAATCCAAAACATTTATATGCCGAAGACGAATTATTTATGTAGCTTGTGTAAAAATTTTAGCCTCATATTCGCTATACTTTAGGAGATATGGTTCCTCCAAATCAGGGTTCCAACCTCCTCCAGAATACAATCATAAACAAGTGACCTAGGGAGAATTGCTATATCTCGAGCTACGAAGGTCTAGATGAAATTTTGAATGATTTTGCAGGTAGGACACATACTGTAGTTTTTGTGGTCCACTTTTTAGACCCATAATGTGAAACAGTGACACATGGAAGTTTGTACAAGTTTGTTATGCTGATTAATCCCCAAAACAGTCACCTTGGGAAACTTAACATAAGTCCCACTTGGAGAATCCATTTATTCTCTAACCTATGATGTTGTAAATAATACATATCAGGATATCTCAGTGCAAAGTTTCATATTGTAAGGAGGTGAAAATTCAGAGATAAAACATAACCAATATCACACATTTCTGCAAAAGAAATTGGAAAACTAGGGATTCTTGTTCTGGGAGATTCCCACCACAGTTTTCAAAAAATGAGTACATTAGACAGCTAGCCTTGAAGAGGCCCATCTTTCTATCCAATCAAAAACTTGAAATTCTCATTTTGGAAAATTAGGGTTTCTCTAACAAACCCTAGATCATCCAGCTCCAAAACAAGGTCGGACACCTCAAATCGGTAATATATAAATATTTTCTATTTCCATTTGAGGTTCTCATTTCAAAATGACTAATCACACCCAGCTTGATGAAAATCTTGGTGAAGCTGAAAACTTCGGAGTATGGAAGCATAGGACCTCCCCAATCCTTGAAGAAAATAATTTGGATCAGTATTTCAGTAAGGAAGTTCTAAGAGCTTAAGGAAGATGAGGCTAAGGCTAGAGCCAAGAGAATCATTACAGATTATATTAAAGATAACATCATCCCTTGTGTCATCCTTGAAGACACCAAAAGGAAGTATTCAATGTTATGACGAAGGAATCGAAGAAGAAGAAGATATTATTATAACCACCTTAAATGACCTCCCAAGATCATAGGATTCATTCATTCGAGGAATGTGTGCCAGAAGGAAGTTGATTTCCTTCAGAAGACTCTGGGAAGAGTGCACACAAGAATAATATGGACTCATAATAAGATAAGAGAATATGTGAGCAACTGAATATCAAGCTCTCATGATTCAAAGAAGACCCCTCAAGCGATGAGGATTGTGAAGGACTCAACTCATGAAGAACCTCTTATCCATCCTAGCATTTGGATACGAAATGATGGAGTTGTGAATGAATAATATGATAAAGCTGAAGGCTGAAGAAGGAGTCTACCCACCAAACAAATAAAGATAAGTATTCAACTATCATTTCATGATAATGTTTGGTTGTGTACTTGTTTATATTTAGTTGATGAGTTATGCATGTTTGAGTGTTTGCATTTATATTACTAAATTGCACATGATGGGTAAGAATTCAATGATGTTGTACAACATTCCATTACTAATTATATAGATTAAAACCTCTTTGTTGGCATATTAGGAGTAGTACACACTCTTAATAACATTGGGGTAGAAGGCATCTAGAATTTACTGTATGTGTATGAGATATGTATGAATGTTGTAGAATTAGCTAAAATAGTTGCATGGCTATGTGACATATATTTGTCACTATTAATATGTTTTAGAAATTATGAGATGTTTCTAATAATTAAAATGAACTTGACTTGTAGATGATTCTGAATAACAAGTAATGACAGTTCAGAAGAGGAACCTGAAGCTTCCCAGGTAAGATACACTATGGAGAAATAAAGAGCTTCAGAAGAATATAAAGAGAACGATAGATTCACCTCGAGAGATGAACACCATATTGGCCACGAGAAATCATCCAAGATGAAGAATAATATGACGATACTTCCAAATAAATCAAGAGGCCTCAGACACACTCCAATTATGTGACACTGTTGAGCGGCATCATTGATGAAGAGCCTTCCAACTATGAAGAAATAACCAAGAAGAAAGGGAAGGAGACTATGATCAAAGAGTACCAGTTTATCAAGAGGAATGATGTCCAGGATGTAGTGCTGAGACCTGAAGGGAAGTCTGTAGTGTATTCCATATGGATCTACAAGATCTATCATGTAGTAGATGGAAGCATCGTGGGATACAAGTCAATATTCGTAGCACGAGGCTTCTTACAAAAAGAAGGCATAGACTACGGGGAGACATTTGCACCAGTGACGAGGTACACTTACATTAGATCCATACATGCAGGTATGATATGGGAGATACACCAGCTCACATCAAGACAACATTCTTGAATGTTGTAATCGAGGAGGAAGTGTACATAGAGTAGCCATTAGGAGTCGAGACACATGACATGAAGAATCATGAGTGAAAATTAAAGAAGGCCTTGTATGATATCAGAAGGAACCCATGGGATAGCACATACAATTAAATGAGGAGCTTGAATATCACCTAGAGTGATGAAGAACTTAACCTTTCCTACAAGGTTGAAGATGAAATCCTATAGAGGACGATAAGCTCACAGATGGGTGCAAGAGGAAAATTTCAACAAAGTTCAAGAAAGAGGATCTTGGTATGCAGTGAACATAGATGGATAAATAAAATATTAGTAGAAAAGGAATCTACTTGTGACTCCAGTATAGAATGTTTTAATACATAGAGTACAAAATACAGAGGGAGGATGATACTCCACTTCAGAGGGAGTGACTACATAAAATCCTCAAGTTCAACATGGTATAGCATAATGGAAATATTACTAACGACCCTAGGATTTATTGAGAATAAATCAGATCCCAACCTTTGCTTCGAGTTTGAAGGTGAAAGACCAGTGATGCTTCTACTATATGTCGATGACCTAATCCTGATAGGTGAAGAGGAACTCATTAAATATGAAAGAAGGATACTTGATACAAAGTTTGAGATAAAATACATAGGGATGATACACTACTTCTTAGGCATGTAGGTGTGGCAGAATGCAGATGGGATTTTCCTTGGTCAAGGAAAGTATGTAGTGGATATTCTAAAGAAATTTAGAATACTAGACTACAAGGTGATAACCACACCTATGGCCTCAAACTTGAAAAATTTGTTTGATGCTTCATCAGATCCGGTTGATGCCATGATGTATCGTCATATGTTTGTTTCATTGATGTTCTTGGAGAATACGAGACCAAACATACGCTTTGTTGTGAACACCCTGAGCCAGTTCCTAACGGATCTGAGACATGTTCACCTGGTTACAAAGCATGTAGTGAGGTACCTAAAGGGTACAGTTGAGTATGGGCTCGAGTATGATTTGAATCAGAAGACCAACCTACACAGTTATGTTGATTCATATTGTATAGGTAGCACTACTGAGAAGAATAACACTTTGGGTTTCTTCTTCAATTTGAGATCTAGTATGGTCTATTGGTTTGGAAAGATGCAGTCTTATATGGCATTGAGTACAATCGAGGAAACATATGTTGCCACTTTCTCGGCTATTTGTGTGGTAGTATGTTTCTTTTGAAAGATACTATTTGATTTGATTGATCTGACTTGCATTTTTTTTATGTATGATATAGAGGGGAGTAGTGAAGCTCCGGTATGTGATCCATATCGAGACCTATCAAAAGAGGGAGTGATGAATTCTAGCATAGCTAGTGAGACAGGTTGTCTGGGAGTAAAATCCTAGTGAAGCTCATAGGTTGCTTAGATGTAATCATTCCTATAGGTTTTCCTCAGATGTAATCAGTCTTGGCGAAGCTCGTAGGTTATCCTTGTACTTAATTAGTCCTGATGTGATTCTATGCTAGAAATATCCAAAGTGAAGCTCGAGTACTTCTAAGAAGACATGGCGTGATCTAGAATGAAACTTCTAGCATATATAATGAATATAGGTTGTCTGAGTGTAACATCCTGGAAAATCTCGTAGGTTGCTCATGCGAAATCAGTCATGTAGGTTATCCTTGGATAAGTCCTGGTGAAGCTCGTAGGTTATCCTTGGATGTAATCAGTCCTAATGTGTTCTATGCTAGAAATAGTTGATGCATGATATCTCACATGGGAAATGAGACAAGTTGTCTAAGTGGGAAACAAATTTGTGTAGCAGGTTGCTCGGATGTAATCAGTCCTATGATGAGTTATCCGAATGTAAATACTAAGCCCTGGCATGGTACGCATGTTATTCGGATGTAATACACCCCTATGGGTTGTCTGACTGTAAATACGGAGCCCTGGTGTGGTACGTAGGTTACTCGGATGTAATATTTCCTGAAGGTTATCTGAACGGAAAAGATCCTAGACACAGTATTTTCAGATGTAATCTCTTGAGGTTGACTAGAAGAACATAAAAAGGTCCTGGTGTGGCAGGTTATTGGGTCGTAATTAGTCCTACCATATATATGAGATATATGAAGTTCCCATGTTGAGATGATAAGGTATTGAAGCACAAGGAGGTGCAACTAGGAGGTCTACTGAAAGAACACAGGTTGACCATGTAGAGACGTAATGCACTAAGTTGTGCTCCTTGAAGGTTCTCACATAGTGGTAGATGCAGGATTTACTTGGTGACATCCTGACATGTTCCTAGGTTGATAAAATGAACGGTGATATGCATCTGAGTTGTGATCTGTGTGCGTTATTTTTTTTTATGCAGGACAAAAGAGATGATATGGATCCGATGAGATGATAGTAGGAAACATAGGTTATTGCATTAGAAATGTAAAGAAGGTCCTGGACTGTACCCACGCAATATGACAAGATGAAGGTAGAAGACACAGGATATTGTTGTGGAAATGTGAAGAAGATCCTCGATAGATTCTATGAGAAGGTTTGCCTGAGATGAGATGAAGACCTGGCAGAGGACTAGTCCTGCATCCATCATGAAAAAGGGTTGGAACTATAGAAACTTCTGATGATAGATAGTATGGTACGATGATGAAATTATAAGAAGATGATGGTAGCCTCTATGATGAAGACTCTATGACTCCATGATGGTGATGATGTGATGAAGACTTGACCAGATGTGTTGATGACTATGTAGAGAGAGAATATCTTCCTAGTTAAGAGGGAATGTTGATGCGTTTGTAACTTTGGAAGATATTCTGATGTATATTATCATTGTATGTTGTTGTACCCCCATTGGGGATGTGTTTTACACCTTTATGAGATGTCTAAATTATTTCTATACCTTGAGGTACAACCTCTGTTGTAAGTTGGGGAAATATTCCCCAGTGTAACATCATGTAATATGTACTTGTAGTCTTTATAGGAGAAGTGGGCCCCATGTGAGATGACATGTAAAATCGAATGTTAGATTTGGTCAGTGACTTGAAAGGGTATAAATAGGGTGGCTCTCTCCCTCATTTATATACACCTCATACACTCTCAAGATCGCATGAGAGAGGGAGAGACAGTCAGAGGAGGAGAGATAGATAGTTGTTGAATACTTATTATTACTACTTTTGATCATCTTACTATTTTGAAGAATTTTGCAAGGGTTTTCTCCTTTATAGTTTCCCTGGTGAAAATATTTGTGTCTCTTGTATCTTTTTTTATCTTATTCATTTTGTTGTACTTTTTATTCTTTCAGATAAATATCCTAGATAATCTAATCAGATCTTAAGAAAAACTAACAATTTTCATGTGGCCACCCATACAAATTTTGATTCTTTCTCCATGATTTTCCTCACATATTTCTATCTTCTTATTCATCATGATTTTTTTCCCCCAAGTTGTACCATTTAAAAAACTTCCCTATAGATATTTGAGTGGAAAAGAATAGGAAGAGAGTGAGTACAAGGCCAAGGCATGTAGTGAGGGATGCACATTCTTTCACCCCTCTAGGAAATTGAGCTATCATTGTGCCAGGGGGGTACCCTATTTGTTTCTAAGGAAATAATTGTTGTATGTCACCCAAGGACAATTTATTTATGTGTAATTATGAATGGATTTAAAATAGAAATTTATGGTACATGAGAATGATTTATGTTTCTAAAAGGGGTCTCAAACGATGTTATTTTATAATCAATGGGCATAACAGAATGCATACCACAAGTTCAAACTAAACAATGTTCATAGGGAACCTTAATCACAACTTTCAATCATTGGAAGATAACTGTAATAAACTCACATCATTCATTCTATTAAGGCTATGTTTATAATAAATATAAAATGAAAGGGAAAGATGTACATATATCCACTGATTCATTCAACATAATGGAAGACAATCATTCAAGGAAAATAACCATAATAACATGTACAAGATATTTGTTGCTTAGATATTGTGGAAAAAACAACCTCGATCCCTTCAATATAATATAATAGAAAGACACTAGGAGGGTCCCTTCAATCTTGACCATGGGTCTAATGCTCATTTTTAAAGTAGGGACTTCAAATAATTCTTACAATAAGAAGAGAGTAAGAATATAAGAGAATGTTATAGCTAATATTACATATCATAAAAATTCAATAAAATTTTGGTAGCCCGATGATATAAAAAAATTTCTTGACCCATTTTTTAAGTCGATTCCCTCTTTTTATTTGCTTGCTTCCTCTTTGAGGGTGAAGCATCTACTTTTTATGTTCTCGTTCTTATAGTTCTAGATAGCCCCATTTGATTCTCTCATGTTGTTACAAAAGTGGGATCACCAATTATTATGCTTAAAATATAGTTAGTCATCTCCATCAACATATATTTAATGTTATTGATCCTCCCTCCACTTTTGATCAACTCATAATTCCTTTGTATTGTTCCTTGATGACTCATCATTTCCTAGACTTTTTAGGTCCTTATTTCTTAAGGGGTTGTGAGGGTCTATCTTGTTCTGGGGTCGTTGAGTCAAGGGAGCTATTTTTAGTGGTATATTCATCTAATATGTTGATGAAATACAAATTGTGTTGATTCAATACTCTATCATGCCTTAATATTATGGAAGATTTATCCAACTCAGTGTATATATTGTAATGAACATCCTTAAAATGTTGCATCATCCCTCTCAACAATGTCTATGTGGTTATGGGCGGAGTAAGATGATTGTATATCTCAGTGGGAGTGGGGATAGTTTGTTTATTAGGTACAAATGTAAACCTAGGAAGAGAACTCTCAAAAATTTTATTAAATATAATTTTAGAATGTAATTTCAAGTTTCCATCACATGGGAAGGGGAGACCATTGGTGACCATGCTTCTCATATCTTTGAGGAAAGGTTGAATAAGTTTTTGTGAATCTGTAGACCTTCCCTTGGTAATCTGAAAATTGTTAAACTTATCTATACAAGGCTCAATATCCATTTATGTTGACGTATTGTATTTAGCCCCTAGAAATTCTAAGTCATTGATGGGAATTGATTTTATTACTTCTTTCTCCACTTTAATCAGTTTGTACCTCCAACATATTTATCCTTATTGGTTGTTGAGGAATGAAATCCAAGTAGAACTGGAGTTCTTTCCTACTTGCAAGGATTTCTTTGCCAAGGTTTCTCCATACAAATATTTTTTTCCAATCATGATCTTAGACATCCTCACCTTAGTCAAGGGATCCCGATGTATGATTTTCCTTGTTTTATTCCATTTTATACTCATGTAAATCTTTTTCTACTACATCAAATTTCTTTGATTGATACTGAAGCTTGTCTATACATTTGTCATCCAATTATTCATCTATCAATAATTTCGTTTCACATTTTTATCCCTATTTAACTAATCAATTATGTGCTCCAACATGGATACAAATTTTGCAGAGGGTGATGGTTGGTTGCTTGAGGCTATCGAGGTATTTTATTTCTATGCCTCAATGGTGTCTGAGGGAGATAATGTAGGCATCATCCTCTTCCAAGTGAAGAGATACATATTATGTGTACCTTGTTTGGCATCCATTTCTAAAATTCTATCCTCCAACACCAAATTTTGAACTAAAAAGGGAAGAATTTTCTCCTCTCAGAAATGTTTCCTCATTTGCTAGTTTTTGTTGTTCATCAAGCATTTGTTGAGCTATAGGATTGGCCTAAGGAATTCGGGACCTCTCAAGTTATTTTATTTTATCATCCTTTTCTTTGAGCAGGTGATGGCATCCATTGTCACATGCTATCCCTTTCCCATGGATATGTGGCTATCTTGTAAATTGTCCTTTTCAACTCCCAATGGCTTAACCATGGAATTTAGAAATTTATTTTTGGAATTGAATATCTCCAACTATTTCTTGTAGCTATCAATGGAGGAAGTAGCATTTAGGTATTTGTGTTAGACAATTCTACAAGATTCTTGGGCCATAGAAACACCATCTTCAAAAGGGATTCTTGTTGCGTCAAATGTGACCTAAAGGACCATCCAACCTTGGGGATGCATATATTTGTAATTTTTATGTTCCAAAGATTCCAAAGTGGTGATAACCAACTAACTAGTGTATAAATCATACCTAGGTAGCAACCTTGCATGCTATTGAATGTCTGTAGTTTCATATACCAGTATATATTTTTGTGTTTAGACCCATATACTCTGCTAAACGTCTCTTAATATTTCTAGAGTAACATAGGTTTGTATGGAATGGATTAAATTTTACCATAATACTTGGTGCCCTGATTCTTGTAAGGAGATAACGGTAGGCATTGTCATGACACATTAAAATTTTATAGCATAAGTAATGATAAATAACCTGAAAGGATGGGTTTAGGGAAATTCATGTTGAAATGAATCTTCCTCCTATTGAGCATTGCTTGGTTCTGAAACATCGTGTTATACTTCTTTCAACCCATGTGAGGTTTTTTACATTACTTCCTCAACTAACACTTTCCTAAGGAATCCTATCCTATCTTTTATTTCCTTCAGTATCTTTCTCCACTTCTTCTTCTCTAAGATTTTCTCTTCTCTATTCCTATCATTTCTTTAGGATTTCTTGTAGTCCCATTTATCCCTGGTCCTTGTTAACTAGATAGGGTTGTTTATTCATGTTTATGGAAAATGTTTGTCAAAATATCTTCTCTTTCTAATTTATTTTGTTTTTCATCCTTATATTTTTCCCAACTAGTAGTCATGGTTGGGATATCTTACACAAAACTAGGGGGGTTCTCTTATGGTGTTGTTGAAGTTTGATAAGAAGGATGGATTTATTCCACCATAGGTCCCCATTGGTGGGAAATTTGTTCTGTGGGAGTTAAAGTAGATTTTAAGTCTTAATTTTCTTTTTTGGTACATGCTTGGGTCATCCCCCAGCCCCTATCGATTAGGCATCTTCTTAAATTTTATTGTCTTCATGATTCCTTAACATTCTTTCCCTATCCCTTTATCCTCTGAGTGCCACATGGAATGCATTATGGGAGTGTCTTATGGTAAGGAAAGGGACCGATTGTTTTTTTCTTTCTACTGGGGTATCACTAGTTCCATGCTCTACCTTGTTTATTACCTCCTCCATTGGCATTGTCTCTCCCATTGTTTCCATCCCCATAGTCCTAAGCTTTTGTTCTTCATTGTCATGGATGTCATCATATATTTTGTGGAATTTCTCATCTTGAGGAAGGTCATAGTATGGAACATCTTATTATGTTGGTACGTCCTCAATATCCACCAAGCTTCCCTCTTTTGTGTATAAAAACCTTATTGGTTACCTTCAAAATATCTATATTTGTAGTAGAATAGAATGCCATATACTCTTTAGTAACAAGGGTCCTTCTAGGACTATAGAAGGTATAGTAGGTAGGGAATTTTGTAGATCATATTGGGGAGAAAGTAAATAATATCTTTCTACTATGATAGGATCAACCTCCCCTCTTAATATAGCCTCTACTTCTTGATATGTATCTTTATTAGACAATTTTTCACCATCATGCCTAGACTCATGGTCATGTGGGTTTTAGAGTCCCACTCTCCCTCCTTATTTTCCACATTAATTAGCGAAAAAGGGTTGTACCTCCATGGTTGGTCCAATGGGAATTAAATATTATTTAGGATACTTAGGGCCTCTTTGAAACTCTTTTATCGTGTATGGAATTAGAGTTAGAATTTCACACCAAGGTCATCCATTAATTTGATGATTATAACCATATTGTTAAACATTTTTTACATTTCAAAGTATTTTCATGACTGTAATGTTGGTATGTTAGCCATATTTGACAACTAAATTACCTCATGATGATAAATTCATCATTCCTATTCCATCCTTGGATGACATATCTGTTGGGATTATTATAGTTCTCAATTTTCCAAGCTTAGGAGGTCATCATCACTTCACTAGTGCATGGGGGACACACCTAGGGGACATATGCCATTTATTTCACCTGATTACATGACTTTAGGTTCCCCAGGGACAAATCCCTATAATTTAGGATCCCACTCTGAGTGCCACCAGTAGTGTCTGATAGTTGACCCTAGTCGATGTGCAGTTATGCTCAATTATGCTCTGATTCACATCAGTTAGATCACTCTTAGAATATCTAGCGCATGTTTTCATGATTTAAGGGAGGTAGGGCGAATTTTCTCACCTAACCTCTTCAATTAACTGGTTGTGAACTATTTTAGTGATCCAGAGTTGCACTAGTTATCTCTATTGGTGATTTTTCTCAGACTAAGTTAGCTCTAGAGTTAGTTTGAATTGGTAGATTCGAATCCTATCTTAAGAAATCAAATTATCCTATATGTATAACCATTGCATTACATATTATTTACTGAATATGAGGATTAATATTGATTAATGGATATATGATTATTATTCCAATTATTGGTCTCATGAGTTGGTTTATTCTTCATGCATTTTTTATCTAAGTTACTCAATATGCTTCTCTCTCTCTTCTACAATTCTCCATTTGAATTTTGTAGGATTTATGATCCTATGATTCTTCAATTTTACATGGTATCAGAGCTGGTATCAAGGCCAACAAAAAACCTTGGAAGCTTCCATTGATGCACCAAAAACTAATGGGTTCCACATAAATCCTGGAATTATTGCCTTGCTCCCTTTGGATTATGTCCAGAGAATTCTATCCAGGTGTGATACGCTTAGAGAAAGTGCACATGTCGAAGCAAAAAGTGTTTGGTCTAATTTGATTCAAATTAGACTTTGTTTTGCTGGTACAACTTCAACAACAAAATTTAAAAACTGCATCTAAATTTGAATAGGTACCACGACCTCTACAAATCATCTTAGAGGGACTACCATAGCTTGTTTGAAAGGGTATTTCCATGATTTGAAATGGGTTTTTTGTGGAATTCAATTTGAGTCTCTAGTTTGAGAGATGTTCCGTTGAATATCAAAGGTTTGCAACAACTCATGTCTATCTGTATCCACTATTTTGGCTTGATATTTCTCACTCCACATGAAGAGATAGGTCAAGTTCTTTATGATTTGAAATATCTCTTTGATATCTCAAATAGTTCTTTGATATAATTTGATTCCGTTGAGAGTAGAAGAAGTTGTGATTGAATTGGAAACATGACACAATCACTTTTTGAGTTTTTATTTAAGCTTACATACATGATTTGGTTTACATGTACAACTTCTTGGATTCAAAGTTGTTCCTGAATTTGAAAAGAAAATTGCAGAAATCTCTATTGTACAACTTCAAATATGAATTTGAGATCAGTTCCCCTTCTATCACCATTCAATTATGCTGAGTGGAAATTGAATATGGTTGCATATCTTGAGAGACATGATCTCCTTGATGTGTCATTTGGAGCTGGTAAAGAATCTTATGAAGAGGAAAATGATTGGTTAGATGAATTTGAAAGACAATACGCAAATATGTGTATGGTAACGAATCTTGATATGTGTTATCTCATGGAAATCGCTTAGTATCCATTCGAGCTCTGGAGAAATCTAGATAGAGAGTTTAGTGTGTAGAAATAAGTAGATAATACTTGGAGAGAATCCAAAACCTCCTCAAGTGTTCTTCCTTCAAATGTCTCAGCCCCAATTCTCTCTGATGAAGTTGTTCAAGATGAAGAAATAGCGGAATACTTAACTCACTCAATTCGAAATGTTGAAAGTGTCCTTGTAGTGATTCCTTCTCCTGTTGATCTAGATGTTTATAAGATATATTATATATTATCTTTTCATACAACTGATTCTGAAGAAGAAATTTGAACCTCCATTGTTGAATAAAAACCCTCCTTCCATCCTGCTTAGTCATTTTCTAGTGATTCTTCTATTCTAAATTCTGTGCAAAGTTTTATAGTGAAAGCTCAAGGAGCTGAAGAGAAATTTGATTCCTATCTCCAATCATGTTGTTTGTGTCCAAAAAAGTGATACTTTTTATTTTTTTGAAGAAATATCATATTTTAGGAGTGATCCATTCACCCTCATTGATCTAGTGCTTTCATCAAATTCCCACATGAATGCTTACACCAATACTCAGATTTATGTTGAAGAAGGAGAACATAGTGCATTTTCCATGTCAATTGCACACTTGGAACCTTTGTTTGTAATTATTGGATCTGATATCACCTTAATTGGTTCGAATTTAAAGTTTCAAGATCCTCCAGTCATGCTTGTAGTTTTTCTCATTAATTTTGGTGTGAAAAATCAAGCACCTCAAGTCTCTTTCACAAATTTTGTTGTTGGGAATTCGATGCCAGTTTCTTCTTATGAGTTTGCTGATTTTAAATTTGTGAATCATTGGATATTTTTGAAGCTATATCATATTATGGAGGTCAATCATTCACTCTCCATCGTCCTAGGCCTCCTCCTTGTTCCTACTCGATCACATGCTCATCTCCTCACAGTGCTAGTAAAGATGGAGACCTCTTGCATTCGATTCGACACTTGGTACTCACTTTTGGAGCTGAATTTACCTCACATGGTTCAATTTTCAAAGCTGAAACATCTCAATTTCTTGGTTTTACCTCACATGGTTTGAATTATTAAGCACTTTTTCTCTTTTTTTTTCTTCAGATTATCTAAGTTGCTATACATTGTCCCATAATATATTATGCAATTGTTGATTCGGTTGAGCAGATTCATGTTCTTCCAAAGAGGAAGATTCTTCCAGACATAATCATTTAGTTCTAATAGGTTCACATACACAGTTTAAGGATACTAGTGCACACAAGGACCATCACTCTACAAACTACGTCTCTATGGAGTAGTATTGCAGAAACATTTTTCACAAGTTTTTTTATATTAAATCTTGATCATGGTTTTTCCTACTTATTTTGAGGTGGGTTTTTTCCTATGAGGGTTTCCTCATTTTTTTCAATTTGTTAATCAATTCTTTTTACATTTAGATTGAACATGGGTGGCCTTTGCTCTTAGTTCCAGGGCCCAGGTTGTCCAAAGTCAATATTAACGGGGGGTGTTGGGATTATTATTCATCCTCCCTTTGACCACATAAGTCTATTTGTCAATTTTCCTAGGTTAGGAGGTCATCATCACTTCACTAGTGCATGGGGGGCACACCTAAGGGACATCTACCACTACTGCACCTGATTGCATGAGTTTAGGTGCCCTAGGGACAAATCCCTATAATTTAGGATACCACTCTTAGTGTCACCAGTAGTATCTGGTAGTTGACCTTAGTCATTGTGCAATTGTGCTCAATTATGCTTATATTCCCATCAGTTAGATAACTCTTAGTCTCTCTAGTTCCATCTTGCATGATTTAAGGGAGGTAGGGAGAATTTACTCACCTAGCCTCTTCAATTAACTGGTTTTGAACTATTTTAGTGATCCAGAGTTGTACTAATTATCTCTAGTGGTGATTTTTCTCACATTGAGTTAGCTCCAGAGTTATTCCTAGTTGGTAGAATTGAATCCTACCTTAGGCATTCAAATTATCCTATATGTATAACCATTTTATTACATATTATTGACTGAATATGAATATTAATACTGATTAATGGATATATGATTATTATTCCAATTATTGGTTTCATGAGTTGTCTTATTCTTCATGCATCATTAATTTGAGTTACTCAATATGCTTCTCTCTCTCTCTTAAATTAGACCATTTAAAGTATTTATTAAAGCTTTATTCTTATTTTTCTCTCCTTCCATTTTATGTCTTGAGCTATGTATTGTGTTTTGGTTTACTGTGGTTTCTAATTTCTTTCTCCAATATTGTTGTAATGTTTTGTAATTATATCTTTGGTTTAGATTGTTTTCATTTGTCCCTTCATATTAGATGCATTAGTTTTCAGTATTTTAAAGTTTGATGATAAAAGTTCACATAACCTAGTTTAGCGTAAGTTTACTTTTCAAGTTGTAAATCAGTTGCATGATTTTTTTTATGATTGGTTAAGATTCCTTAGTTTAGGGTATAGTTTGCTGAAGAGTTAGAGTAGAAGTATTTTTTTTTTTTTCTGTTGTAGGTTTGCTTACAGATTGAATATATTTCCATTTATTGTTGTGTACTTGGTTTTAGAGCTCCAAGTTTAGTTTTCTTTGATTAGTTTGTTGTTTTGCAACGCATCTATTTACGCTTGGTATTTAGAATAATATTTTCTTTGTTTTCTATGAATCTGCAGTTACTCCCTTTGCTTTCTATGAATTTACAATTAAATAGTTCATTGCTTTCCATAACTCAGTTGCACTTGAATTCTTAGATAGGCATTTACTTCTGCATACATGGAATAGTCTCCAATTTATAATATAGATCAAATAATTTGCTACATGTAGTTATTTTTTCTCTCATTAGTTAAATTGCTTTCGGACCAAGTGACTGTTTTTTAGATTAGTATCTACAATTCCCTTCCATAGAATAGATTAGCATAGCATTAGACTAGTTTGAATCGTAGTAATTAATTAGTTTCCTGCCTTTATAGAATAGATTAATATAACATTAGATTAGATTTGAATTTATAGTTACTTTTCAAGTTCTTAGTTAATTTCTTGTTTTCATATATAGATTAAATTCTTGCATTTGAATTATGAAAGTTATGCATGTAGATTAAAATCATATAGTTGCATGTTAGCACATTTGCATCTTTAGTTAGCTTAGGTTAGTTCAAGCCTTCAATTCTGCACAGATAGTGTTTGCATCTCACAAGCTACCTTCCCGGGTTGACAATTAAGTGTTGAATTAGATAGTGCATATTTTTCCAAACACCTCCATTCATTATTAATAGCTACAAATGCACCATTCAGTTCATCATCCCAAGAAATGCTAACATCCTTGTTTAAAATTTTGGTCATATGCTTAGTTACTTCAACAAAGTTAGGGATAAACCTTCTCAAGAAAGAGATCTTACCAAAGAATGATTGTAGTGCCTTCTTATGCCTTGGGAAAGGGATTGTGTTGATGGATTCGAACCTATTAATATCTATTTTTACTCCTTGGGATGAAGCTATATGGACTTAGATTTTCTCTTCTTTCATCCCAAAGAACCTTTTTTAGGATTGAGAGATACTCCAAATTTCCTACACCTTTCAAACACTTTTCTTAAGTGTTGCGCATGAGAATACATAATCAAGTCATCCAAGTTGATATCAAGGATGGTATTAATATCTCTTAGAATACACAATAAAGTTATTTAGATAAATTACCTTGAACACATCCTTGATATAAATAAAGGAAAATTTCATGTCCATTTGAAAAGTGGAATCAACATTAATTAGGCCAAAAGGAATCCTTTTACAGGAAAATATCCCTCGATGAGTGGTGAATTTTGTGTTTAAAATGTCATTATGGGCTATCTGGTGGTAGCCTAAGAATCCATCCAACATGGGAATACTTTATGATCCCACAACATTCTACAACATTTGATCCATCTTTGATAGAGGGTAATTATCCTTCAAGGGGGTCCTATTTCGATTCCTAAATTATACACACAACATTATCTCTCCATTTGTTTTCCTGACTAGAACTAGATTTTACACCCACCTTGAATACTCGATAGGTATGATAACCTTTGTTTGAAAACATATCCACTTATTTCTCCACACAAGGTTTCTATTTTTTTTTTTGATAAGTATTAACATTATCCTTGAGAGGAATCTGATGTTGAAAAATATCTGGGTCATAATTTTTTTAGATCCTCATATAATCAAGCAAAGACATCTTTAAAATATTTGTACAACTCTATATAATCCTCTTTTTCAATTTGGTTTAGGGGTTTATATAGTTTGACCATATTTGGATTTGATGGCATCCATAAGTTCTGAGTATTCTACCTCACAGGGTTCAATATTCATGGTCATCTTCAATGGAAATTCATTTGAACCAAGCAATATTTGATGCGGAGCTATCCCTTTCGAGATATATTTTATTTTGATTTGTATAGGCCTTTGAACACCTCTTGTTTCATAAAATGTTTTCCTTAACTCCTACTCTGTATTCAGGTATTCTTATTCATCATATTCATACTCTCTTTCTTCATATATGTGCATGTATGCATATCCATCCATCAAGATAAAAAAAATTCTGGATTTGATCACCATATTAAAAACCTACCATTGCTTGATGGTATCTAAGACAACTACTCTCTACATAACTTTAATGGAATAAAGGATATGCGCATAATAACTAATTTAGTTAGATTATCAGCTTTATGATTCCATTCCCTAAGTACTGCAGTGATATTGATAGCTTCAAAGAAATTGTCAAACATGTCTTGCAAAATTGTTTTTGGTAAAATCCCCTAATGGTTATGGGTTGGAGCCATAAAAAGGTATTTCCCCATAAAGATAATTCAAAAAATCCTTTTATAAACACAATTAAACAAATTAAAATTGGAAAATCAAGAGATCAAATTCCTAACTTTGGTCCAACGGTTGTAGAATATCCCTCTTTCAAATTCTAATCCAATTGTATCCCAAATGACCTACAATCATCAATGAAAACAAATATACAAGTATAAAATTTGTAGATATGGGGGGATGTTTTATAGACCTGGGAATAGTTTGTATGGATTCAAATGGAAAAAGTTCAACATAATGATATTATAATTCCTTGGCCTCCTTATCATGCTGTCCTTTTCTTCTTTTATACTATTAGGGAGGAATTTAGGGAAGTTTTGGTAGTTATATATGGAAGAAATAAGGTCGAAAACCATAAAACTATTTCACTTGAATCTTTATCAAGTATTAATATCCATAGATTTTAAGTTGTTTAAACCCCATTTTTTGCATTTTTGCAATACCAGAATAAGTGATTCATACTTAAACACATTATTTGTGAATTCAAAATCTAATCTAAAGGCATGAGGGAGTTATTTTACCTTAGGATATTTAAGTAATACACCTGCCATATTTCACTCATTATTGCATGCTCCATCAAATTATAATGTATGTATACCATAAGGGTTTATTTCTTCTTTTCCAATAGCTATCAACATTTCCATTTGTTCATTATTAGCTGGTTGTTGACTAAGGAGAAAGTTGTGTAGGTTATTAGTGGTGTAGGATGGGAAATTGGTGGGGATTTGGGCATCACTAATGACATAGGTCGTTATAGATTCTCTATACTACCTTTGGATTTTCCCTAAAAGATTGGAATGGTAGCATATGAAATATAAAATTGAATGTTATGCCCCACCGATGTTCCCCATTTTCTAGATATAATCATTCCATAAGTAGGGGGGACATCAGCAATGAACACATCCATCATTACATACTTTCTATGTATTTTAATCATGACCACAACTAGGTCTTTAATCATGCCAAGGAATTGGACTATTTTGGAATCAAATAAGAAGATATATTTATCTGCTTTGGTGATATCTAACCCTAATTTTTCCAATAAATCCAATGGAATCAAGGAATGGGAGGAACCATAGTCATATAGGAAATTGTGAACATGTAAATTTTGAAGCTCTAGGTTGATATAAAATGGTGGTGTGAGTTGATTATCCCCATCCTACAGGTTCCATGGGACAATCATGGATGCATTGTCTTGAATATTTATGATTTCATCTTAAAAGGGAGTGTCATCACCCGAGAGAATCACATTGAGGATTGAGAACGAAGTTTATCTTGAGATATATGAGGCTTAGAAACTGGTAAATTGGTGGCTTCTTTAAACCCTATGTAGGATGATAATTCTTTCCTATGAATGAGATACTTTAAAACTATAGATAGAGGAATAGGAATTCTAGTTTTAATTTTCTCACACCTAATGCCAAATGATGGAACAATAGGAATACTTACCTCACAAATATTGGTGGCAGGTGGAGGATTCATGAATACCATATTGGATGAGATATGAACCTTATTATTATCTAATAATTTAAATTCATTCCTAACGGGGATGGAATCCTGATTTTAGGTTCTTTTAGGGTTATTTATCTTCTAGGTCGTTGGGTAGGTCTAGAAACTTCTCTTCTATTATCATTTGGATTCCTGTAGGCTCTTCTCTTATGTAATTTGGGGCATTAGTACTTGGCCTCAAATTGTAGTTTCTTATTATATCATCTATTATGTTATCCATTACCATATATAGCTGAGAATGAATACATCGAAACATTCATCCTCTTATTGGAATATTTCCTCCTCTTAAGTGTCTTCTTCTCCTCCCATTGTTAACAACCCTTTGGCTCCTTGTTTCACTTGGCGTGGTTTTTCAACTTGTGTATCCTTAGGATGGAAAAAAATGTTTAAATATGAAGATGTATTAGGTAGTTATTTCATTAGTTCATATTAATCCTCATGAAAATGAGGAGGAAGAGTCATGTTTGCTTGATCCTTGGGGCATTGGGTTTGTTTTACCTTGATATGTGTCTCCGAGGGAGTTGACAGGAGGAAAACAAAGTCAAATAAATGATTCAATCTTTGTCATGGTGGTGTTATCATTGTATATGTTCTAGGTCTCCAAATTCCCAAGGAGTTTTCAAAGTGCTGAAAATCATGATCCAAAACCATCAAAGCTAAGATTGAATCTTCTCGAGCCACTGAGGTGCTTAAAGAAATAGACAAAGAGGGGGCATGATAACCACAAGCTTAGAACCATGAGCCAAAGTGACAAGTAGTTCGAAACCTAAAATAAAATATAACACGATTGAGGGAGGTGACCCATCACTAAAGAAATCAAGAGCTAAAGCTAATCGAGGAAATATAGAGAACGCCAAAGAAAAAAGAACTTGATCAAAGTGCAAGAGAAATAATATAAAGTGGGCCCCATATATCAACAGTTGACAATGATAGTGCACTGTGAAGTTGCACACTGGTTAAAAAATACCCCAAGGAGACATTGTCCTGAAACCACTAGGAACACATGGAATGTCTTGATTTATAACGAATCGACGTGACCCTTTCCAATACCACCGTGTTCATGATTCATTAACACCCATACAAAACCAAGGTTGTTTCCACCCAGAGATAAGAATGGCAATGCATCTATGCACACAAAGGAGAGACACAATGGCATCCATGTCAACCAAGCATGAGCCTACATGTGGTAGGTTGGGTTCACTGACACCATTTGATGTCATACAAGCGCCAAATAATTTTTTTCCAAGTGTTCAAATTCAAAGTGGTTTAACAGTTAAAAGAGGGGATTTCAAATTTCTGTGTGATTTTGTCTATATCAAAATAAAACATCAAGCAACTTGCATCAACTATAATGGTCCATTCAAAAACTATACACTGAATACCAACACCGATGAGATTTTACCCTCCAGGTAAAATATTGTACTAGAACCTCTCCATTTATTTACCTTAATATAAGTAGTAAAAATAACGTTTACCCTCAAGCTACCTTGTAAACCCTATTTTTAATCTACCGGTCTACCAATTCACCTAAAATAGCCTCCGCATCTAAAGTTAAAATCATTAAACCTATATTTTCTGGTGATGAGCATATATATGACCATGATTCCAATATATTTTGATACGATAATCACCTCCTCTTACCTAAATACCACTATAAGAGAATCTAAATCCCATTCCATTGCAGGAAGCCAAAACCTATTCCATCCATGGGAGGAAAATATAGCAAGAGTTGTATTCCCACATACTGTATACTTCCATGAATTTATAACCTAGTGTTCCATCTCATATTCTCTCCGAAAACAAATAATTTTTCCCTCATAATTATCCAAAACTCTCTACACCATAAACGCGGATGTTATCCAAAATATTTTTTGTATCCTTGAGATCATATCCCTACAAACCATAAATGAGCAAAGCCTATCCAGCTCCCACCATTTGCTAAAACAACTCGAGATAAACCATTGCTTATATTAACACCTATAGAGGGGTATTTTAATCCCAACTTTTCCTTCCCCTTACGACTCATTCGTACTTTCTAAAATCTCCAAGAAGGCCATATCCTTAATATGAACAATATTAGGAAACGACAATGATAACACAATGGTTGACACCATTCTAGGGTTCCTACATAGATTAACCCATGCCTGTGGTGTTATGCCTCCAAAGTTTATCTTTACAATTATTTGGACCAAGTAATTCATGCCCAATTGGAAGATATTTCCACAATAGAACAATTCAAATACCCTTCTTACTTGTTCTATATGTTCCTATACTACAATTATGAGCACTATAAATCCTAGAATTTGAAAATTAGAGATGAGAGTGGAAATAAGTTTCCTGTATATGAATGGATTGACCTAATATTTAGAAAGCTTGAAACCCCAAATACAAATAATTTGGAAATCAGGTTATGAAAATAACTTACGCTTTGATGCACGACTCATCACCTCCAGGATGTTTCCAAAGAAAAAAAAATATTACGACTAAGTCTTGATATGAGGGCAGGAGATCTATTTATATATGAAAATTATATTATTTTTATCCTTTTATGGTTTTGAGGAGGAACCCTACAAGATTCCATATTTCCTCACACCAAGGGTGTTTTCCATGGAGTGTACAAGGAAAAGGTTCATTTATGACCAAATACATTTCCTACATTTCAAACACCACATAACTTTGTATTACCCAAGGAATTGGGTCCATTAAAAGTGAAAGGATTAAATGGCTTGCAATATATAGAAGAGTTCCTAAAGCATCTAAATTTGGAAAAATAAAATAAGGGATCCTATGAACCTAATCATATAATTTTCAAGTTGAGAGTTTCAAATAGAAATCCTACCTACAAATATGTTCGAAATCCTGTGTGGGGGAAAATTGCATATATGGAAAATTTGGAAGAAGTAGTTGTTAAAATTGATGTGCCATTTATATCTTCAAGCAATGGGTCCAAGATTATTATTGTAGTAAAACGAGAATGAAGATACACACTGAAAAAATCAAACCACACGAGAAACAGATGAGTATAGCTTAGATAATTATAGTATCATTGTCATTAATTAAATCCAATGTTACAACAGTTTACATAAGGAAGAATTCGAATCCATTAGGGAGGAATTCGAATCTACCAACTGGATGTGACTGTACCTAACTAACTAGCTAACTTGGGATGTCTCAATCAATATCGGAGTCCAAATGGTTAACTCCATATGTCTTAACAACTCACACAATCAGTAATAAACAGCTAACTCAGTCTAACTGAAGTGGTAGGTGAGCAAAGGCACCTAATCCACATGCATCCATGAATAACTGGCGCTAACTAAAATAATTGTGATCTAAATGAATTTAACTGGAAATTAACTAAGCTTAACTAGTTCCAATTCCAACTGACTGAAGGAGGTTGGTGTCGGGACTCCCAGTGGCTCCTAAAATTTAGGGATTGGTCTAGGAGGCACCTAAACTGATGCATGCAAGTGCAGTCAGTGTCAGTTAGCCTCTAGAAGTGTTCCACACACTGTATTAACTGGTACATGTGGCCCCATTAGGCCATGTGTACCCAATGGTACTAGTGGAATCAATTAATTAATTAAAAATCCTAAGTTAGGATAAATTAATCTAATAGACAGTTTGGTCAAGGGAGGATTAATAATCCTAACACCCCCCTCAATCCTAACTTGGACAAATGTGGGCCCTGGAAACAAGGCCATTAGTCACCCATATACAATCTAAAATAGATCATTCTACTTAATACAAACAAGGAAACAGGGGAAAACCTCATGGGAACCCCCCCCCCCCCCCTCAAGATAAGTAGAAATCAGGAAATACAAGTTAAAAACTTGCAAAATCGTTTTCTGCAATTTGCAGCAATATGTAGCAGTAATGTAGTATTCTGGTTCTTCTGTGCAGAAACATCCTAAATCTGTGCATGTGAACCTCTGAATCCAAACAAATTCTTATGTCTGGAGGGATATTCCTCTTTGGAAGAAGAATAATGTATTCAACTGAATCAGAAATATAAATAGCTACATAGTGAAAACTGGACCCATGTAGAGCAGCTAAAATCAACTGTCAGTAGAGAAAACATTCTTGAGAATTCAAATCATGTGAGGAACACCTAAGAACCTGATATATGGAATCCTTTAACATCAATCCATGTGAGGTAAAATCAGCCCTAAGTGTTAGGAGCAAGTGTCCAAGAGGACGCAGAATGTCTCCAACTTTACTAGTTTTATGAGGAGATGAGCATGTGATCAAAAAGGTATGTAGAGAAACCCTGGGATTGTGGAGAGTGAATGATTGATGTCCATAATTTGATATAGGTTCAGAAATAACCAATAATTCATAAAATATAATATCAACAAACTCATAAGAGATAACTAACATCGAATCCTCAACAACAAAATTGGAGACTTGCGGTGCTTGATTTGTCACACCAAAATTGATGAAACCGGTTATAAGAAATACTGTAATATATTGAATCTTAAAACCTGAACCAAATATTATTATATCAGAAAATAAATTATATCTAAATAGTTTCATATCAGATCCAAAATTATTCTCCACCGAGATGGTAGATGCACAATTTCTTCCTTCTTCAAAATTCTGATTTTTGGTGCATGCAATCCTCTAGAAATTTGTTGGAAGCTCAAGATCAATGAGAGTGAATGGATCAATCCTACAATCTGAAATTATTTCCAAAATATCCAAATATTTACAAAATATAATATCATCAAACTCATGAGAGAAAACCGACATCAAATCCCCAACAAAAATTTTGAAAGAGATTTTTGGTACTTGTTTCTGCACACCAAAATTGATGAGAATAACTACAAGCAGTACTCAAATCTTAAACCAAGTAATATCATATCATATCCAAGTAATATCTTATAAGATCCAAATAGTTTCATATCATATCCAAGGGTGTGCTCCACCGATATGGTAGATGCACAGTTTTCTCCTTCTTCAAAATTATGAGTTTTGGTGCATGCAATCATGTAGGAATTTGTTGGAAGCTCTAGATCAATGAGAGTAAATGGATTACTCTTACAATCTGATATTATTTCCAAAATATAAAAATTTACTTATCTTCACACCAGCAACATCATTAGAGGCAGAGAAATCAAATTACTCTCTTGTTCCTGGAGCAATCACCGATAAAATATGCATAGAATTTATAATAGAAGAATCAATCGAGAATTTTTGCATAGAATGGAAGGAGAGTTTCTACTCAATAACATAGATTCGAATGTCTTATTCTGGATCATCCACATGAGAAGATGAGATATCAGATATCTCATGAACTTTCAAAGCATCAGGAGAAGGTGTCACTCCAAGGAGACTTTCTTCAATACAAATTGACTGTGTGGAAGATTCTGCTTCTTCTCCATCTTGAACAACTTCATCAGAGAGAGTAGAGGATGATACTTTTGAACAAGGAACTCTTGTGGTTCTGAATGTGCTCTCCAAATTGCTATAATAATACTCATTTTGCTTCCCAAAGGTTATATCCAGTTTTGTCCAGAGATCCTTTGGGTATCTTGCAAAATCAATAAGGTAGCACAAGCTTGGAGAAAAGGCCTCACATATTGTTCCATAAGCTCTATAATCACCATTTAGCCAGTAATTCTCATATTCATAAGACTCTTTACCAAGTCCAATAGATTCCTCATAGAGACCTTGTCTCTTTAGAGGTGCAATCATCTTCAACTTCCATTTTGAATATTTTGTGGATGGAGTAAGAAGAGGAACTGATAATATAGAATCCATATGAATTTGAGCCTGCAAAATATCACTGTAAAACCAAAAATATTCAAACTATGTTAGAATCATGCCTTCCCTCTCGACATGAACACTTTCTCAGGGTCCTTCACACCTGCACCACCACTCTAAATAAATTTAGAGGAAGAAAATCAATATTGGGGACTTATATGGAAACCCAACTACTTCTGGTGTTCAATGGAGAGAAACAAACATAAATCCTACTTGAGATGGCTCTGATACCATGTTAAAATTACTCTACCATTTAGATCTTCAAGCAATGAGTCCAAAATTATTATTGCAGTAAAAGGAGAATCAAGATACACACTGAACAAATCAAACCACACAGGAAACATATGAGTATAGCTCAACTTATTACAGTATCATTGTCGTTAATTAAATCCAATGTGACAATTGTTTACATAAGGAAGAATTTGAATCCATTAGGGAGGAATTCGATCTACCAACTGGATGTGACTGTAACTAACTGACTAGCTAACTTAGTATGTGTCAATCAATATCAAGTCAAAATGGTTAACTCCAGATGTCTAAACAAATCACACAATTAGTAATAAATAGTTAACTCAGTCTAACTGAAGTGGTAGGTTAGCAAAGGTGCCTAATCCACATGCTGCCATGCATAACTAGCGCTAACTGAACTGATTGTGATCTAACTGAATTTAACTGGAAATTAACTAAGCTTAACTAGTTCCAAATCCAACTGAATGAAGGAGGTTGGTGTCGGGACTCCCAGTGGCTTCTAAGATGTAGGGATTGGTATAGGAGGCACCTAAAATTATGCATGCAAGTGCAGTCAGTGTTAGTTAGCCTCTAGCAGTGTTCCCCACACTCTAGTAACTGGGACATGTGGACCCATTAGGCCATGTGGACCCAATGGTACTAGTGGACTTAATTAATTAATTAAAAGTCCTAAGTTTGGATAAATTAATGTAATAGACAATTTGGTCAAGGGAGGATTAATAATCCTAACAATAGTGGAATCTCATAATATTTCCCAAGGGAAGGATACCACAAGTGCAAAGATAGGGAAAAATATTGGATCTAAAGAGTTCCACTTAGACATGTAAATTGATGGAGATGAGCAAGAACCCAAAATTAATAAGGCCACAATAGAAGAAGGAGAGGAGGCATAACAAGCATTGACAAAGAAGGATGCAAGTGATGAAATTCCAATAGAGTTGGTTGAGTTGTTAGAACAACAAAAAATGAAGAAGGATGAATCTCTTGTCACATTTACTAATTATCCATCTATTGAGTTCTTGCTCCCTCAAACATTACAAGCCTCTTATTCTACAGGCCCAGTTCCAATCAAAACAAATCCATAGAATGGATGTTTGAATATAAGAGAAATGGGTATGGATTTGGTCAATGAAACTAGAAACAAGATGGGATCCCCATAAAAAAGGTTGTTGATCATGGAAGGACACGAGAGAGACACTCTCAAGATGAAAATTCTAGTGCCTAAGGTTCCCATTCCCACAACTTTTAGTGACTAGAGGGCCAATGAATAAGAAGTATATTTCAATCAATTTGGCTAGCTAGGAAAGGTTGATTTCTACATACAAACCAGTGACATGAGGTGTAAATAGGTTGTACAATTAGCTACTACTAAGAAGAAATTAAGATCAATAGTAAGTAAATTCAAGTAGTTTCTGAAAGTAGAAAGAGTGATTGTCAAAGCTAAGTTGGTCAAAATTATAGAGATGGAAACAAAATTTGTATCCTTAGGGATACATCCAAAAGAAACCTCTCATTCTAACTAATTGTTACTGCAAAAGGATAATGAGATTACACATCTAAAAAATAAGTTAAATATTCCTGTAGCACAACCAATTCAAACTCCTAAATTGATGAATATACAAGAGGAAAAGGAGCATATTTATGAGAACATGTTGAAATAAAAAGGGATTGGTGGAGAACATGAAAGCAAGATAAATGATTTGCAGATGAAAATTGCTGCATTAAATATGCAAAATACATCACTGACAACTGACCCTAACCATCCATCATCATCTCCCAGTTTAGAAGAGATAAATGAGCCTAATGGGGAAGTATAACAAGTTCAAAATAGAGATCGAAAGTAGTATGCAACAGAGCCAACATTAGATGCATTGGAGGAAGAGACTTCAACCCAACAAACAAGTGGTGGGGATACCAAGATCAAAGAGCTGGAAAGTGAATTGAGTCAGAAAGATATTAGAATTGTAGGGTTGGATAATGAAGTAATAAGGATGACCATATTGATGATTTGGAAAATTAAAGAGATTACATGAAAATCTATATCACCAAGTTGTAGTTAGATGTCCAAGGAGAGGAATTGTTAAGGAGAACCAACATAGTTTTGTGGGATAAAATAGCATAAGAGCTTCTCAATAAATGGGATTATTGTGAGGTGATCTAAGATGATATATATATGGCTAAAGCAACTCAAGAGTAAGTTAAAAGAGTGGAGAAAGCGCTTGGAAATATGCCAGATCATGAAATAGAAATAATTGACTACTTAAACAGTAGGACAAAAGATAGTTGTAAGAGTTGAAAATTGCTAACATAACTCATATAATCAAGATCAAAAATAAAATGATCATGAAGGAGACATTGCTTAAGAGAACTCAGGTTAAAATAAGGGCCCCCGTTGATGGAATATTAAATTCAAAGGCTTTTTCTATGATGTCATAATGTTGATACTGCTACATCCATGTGATGGAAATGGAGATATGTATCAGAAATATGATTACAAGGACAAAATAATGCAAAAGAAAGATGAAGTAGCACAATTTGATTTATTAGAAGGAAATATAAGTGGTGATGGAGTGATTGATAGGATGAAAGTTGAATTTGATATTTGTATTATACTTAAGAATATATTGAGAAATTTAAGGCCTATATCATATGAAAAGACCACAAATGCAGAGATAGAATTAGATTCTTTGAAGGATCACCAATATCATGTAGGTAAGGAATGTAAATTTGTATCCAAGTATCATAAATTGGTTTTTCCACAGCAAGGGTCATCATCAAGATAAACCTCAATTCAAGTATAAGGGTGTTCAGTAGGGCATCCAAAATCTTAAGATTTTATGGCAGCAAGAAGGAAAGAAAATATGGATATGATGCATTAGATGTTTGGGAAGACAACTCTCAAGGCAATGGGATATTCAGGTGCACACCCAATGAGATAATCAGTTGGAAAAATATGAGGACACATGAGAGGGAATCAACAATAGCCTAAGGGATCCAAGAAAAGGGTTTAGTAAAACAAAGTAAAAGAATAAGAAGTCATTTTTGACAACTTGCAAAAAGAAAACGTGAAAATGATAGATTTAAATGTTGTTAGGGATCAGTTAGAGCAAATAGAAAGAGGTTGCAGTGATGGAGCTATGAAGGACCATTCAAACTCAATAATAGTGGATGGAAGTTCTTAGAGGGACTCTAGAATTTATAATTCGATATAATTGTTTTGTATGCAAGACATTTTCTAATATAATATTGTGGAGTGTTGTATAGATGTCTTCCTCTGTACTTATGTATTGCTCTAGTTTTCCCATATTTGATTCATTTCCTATGTAAATATTTCTTGAAATATTAATAACGCTTGAGTAGCAGGTTCACCTATGCTTATATGAGTGATGGAAATATATGGTTGAACGTTGAAACTGATACTAGATATTTCATTTGTTTTGACCTATGTTTTAGTTTTAATATGGTCATATGATTCAATAGTATTTGAAGGTTTCTCTTACTTTTTTTTCTATACATGTAATGTTGTCATTTCATCCATTAAAGCTCAAGAAATGTTTACATTTTGTAATAAAATGCTTCATTCTTTTTCATAAAATATTAGTGCATTTTTCTTTCGCTGAGTGTAGTAGATTTGTCTTGTAGACACCTCTTATATCTTTATTTTTTCCCATCTGCTAAAATTTCACCTTCATAAAGATCCACAGTGTTGTATGCACTCCATGAAATTCCTCTAAAATGAATTTGTATGTCCATAATAAGTCATAATTGTTTACTTGCAAAAAGATTCAGTAAAACACAAACATTCATATCTCATTTGATACAGATTTATCTCCAAAATATTTAAATTTTTTATCCTCATCATGCCCTAGCATGTACTAAATTCGTCCTAGTACACCTTAGGGACTAACATGAAAAATGGTGTTGTTTTTTGGGAAATAAAGTTAGAAAGTAAATTTTCCCTAGGCATGACAAAATTGAAGTTTGATTCTAGATTGGTGAATATGGATCAAACAATTAGCTGAGGTTTCAACTGGAGACTCGACTTAAGTGAAGTTATATTTTGAAAAAAGGAACACTAGAAGAAATATGACTTCATAAGAATATTTATTGATCCTTCCAAATTCAAGGAATCGCTAGAGGAATCTCCATGCTGGTCAAAATTCTCAAAAGAAAGGTATTCATCATTTAAATCCTCCTTTAATCTCTCCTTTTTTTTTAAATCAAGAAAATTTTGAAGATTTAAATAATCAAGGAAATCCATGTTTTAGAAACTCAAATTTATCCTTCATAACCTTCTACAATTACTTCTAGCCCTATACAACGTGATGTTGGACCCAGAGAACTCCTATAAATCCTCAAGCTAGGAATATTATCTTGTAGCATTTAATGGCCAATGCAAGAGGAGGTGGACCACCTCCACCACCACCTATAAACCCCTAGGTGGATACTAGATATGGAACATTGAATCTCTCTAATAACCTACATGAATTACATGATATTTATTTAAAAAATTCCCCAGGTATGATGGAGAAAGAGATACCACAACTGAAGAACATATAGAAATTTTCCAAGACTTCACTGATAAGCTATTCATTGAGCATGATGAGGTGTTTATGATGTTTCTTTTCAAAAAAATTGAAGGAGAGGCCAGGAAATGGTTAAGATCCCTCCCAGGTACTTCCATTAACTCTTGGCATGTCCTTGAGGCAGTGGGGCCAGAAGAGAGATTATTTATATTATCTCACAGAATTTGGTGCATCAAAGAAGAAGAATGGAGAAAAAACTAGAGAATTTAACAAGAGTTTTAACAATATTTATAATAATATTCCTCAATATATCAAACCCTTACAAGTAGTTACTAAGGTCACATATGCAACTCCTTTTGATCCTAAATTTTCAATGATTCTTAGAGAAAGGAGATTTGCAAGTTTATTAAATATGCAAGATGATGTAGTAGATGTGGAAGGAAACATGAAATATTTTGGAAAGCTAAGATATAGGAAATATTCTGATAAGAAAAAGTTTAAATAAAATATTTAATCCTCTAGGAAAGATAGAGATACACAGGATTTGAATATGGAGGAAATATTAAGACTTCTTATAGGTCTTTCAAACAAGCTCACTAAACTGGAGGTAGAAGGAAATAATTCAAATAGAAACCCTCAATGTGGAGGAGAAAAAAATTCTAATGCATATAGGAGGCCTTTTAACCCTTAGATGAAAAATAGGGAGAGACAAAATGAAGATCCTCCTATACATCCGTTTATGAGAAAAAATTATAATAATAAGTTTGTATAACTTCCTCCAGATGAGGAATATATTGAGACACCTAAAGAAATGCTATGGACACAATATGAGAGTGATGTGATTGAATTAACATGGTAGGTTATGAGAGATATTTACAAGAATAAATATATGGAAATTATTAAGAAGTATAGAGAAAATAAAATCCAAGACCAAGAAATCCTACAACAATTGAAAAGAAAAGTCCGACCCCAGGAAAACCTCTGTGAATCCAAGAAGTGATAGAAGCCTTGATATTCTAGCCATTGCTAAAAATCATGTTGTCCCCCAATATAAACTTGTAGATCAACTTCCACAAAAGAGACTTGAATTTCCACAACTCAAAAGAGATAATCTTGAAAGAAAATATCAAGAAAGGATTTCCACTCCTTTTGATCTTGAGAGTGAATTAGAAAAACTAAATATCCTTGTACCTATATATGAGTTAGACAAAAATATTTTCTATCAAAAGAAAATAGAGAAATCCCTCTTCTTAGTTGGGCCAACCATGCAACCTGATACACTAAATCTAGTAGATGAGAATCCTTCAATCTTAGTAGGTCCTATGGTAGAATAAGAAAACGATAATCACACTGCCTGTTCTACATAACTCTCAATGTGCATGTAAAATTGTTGCACAACTACATGTTAGATTTAGGATCGTCCCCTAATATTATGCCAAAATTTGTCATGGACCAATTAGATTTGGATATCACTAAACCTTACCATGATATTTATAGATTTGAATCCAAGAAAGTAAAATGTTTGTGAATGATTAAATATTTAGTAGTCACTTTGGATCAACTTACTGCTAAGATTATAATGTTGGATGCCATGGTGGAAGATTTATCTACTAGATATGGGATGCTGTTATCCAATAAATGGGCCACATGGATGGGAGGATCTATGCAGATGGACATGAAGCATGCCAGTGTCCCTATTTTTGTAGGTGAGACCAGAATATTGTATGGGAAGGCCAAGTTTGCATATGTTATTTGTGATCAAAAAAATCCCTTAAATTACCTTATGTATGCCTTAGAAGAAGATATGAGTTGTTGTATTTTATCCATGGATAAAGGATACAAAGGGGTTATACATGTAGAGTTAATTACTCAACCAATTGCACTAAGTTCAAATTATATATGGGATATGTATTTTGATGGATTCTCATCCAAGGAATAATCAGGGGTAGGGATATTTTTTTTTCTCTCCCAATAAATTAGAAGTAGCTTTGTCTTTGAAATTAAATTTTCAGGAAAAAAATAATGTTGTTGAATATGAAGCCCTCATACTAGGATTGGAGGTTTCTAAAAATATGAGAATTACACAATTTTCAGTTTTTGGAGATTCATAATTGGTAGTACAATAGATAAAAAAATGGCGATCAAACCAAGCACACTAGGATGAGGGTATACACAAATCAAGTATGGTATTTTCCAAGAAAATTTATGTAATGCTTTCAACATTACTATTGTCCCAAGAGAGATGAATTACATAGAATAATCATTGGTTATTGCTTTTAGTACATTCAAATATCCTAAAGGTCCTAGGCTCAAGCATCAAGTTGAGATTATTTATATGCCTTCCATCCCTAAAAATCACAAACATTGGTAGGTGTTTAAGGATGACCAACAAATAAAAAGATTCATGGAGATTATAGGAGAATTATCAAAATCCCATATAGATCAAGATCAAAGTGAATATGGGGAAGAAGATTGTAAAGGAGAAGAAAACTCATACCCATTTAAGGTTGTCAATCATAAAATATTACATTTGAAAAATAAATTCATCCCTAAAGACTTGGTACCTTTAGAAATATTATTTGAAAAAAATGATATCCTTGTCAAAACCTACTATGCAACTAAAAAAATAATATGTTAAAGATGTGAATAATGGAATAGTAGAAGATCCCAAATATATCAAATTATCTAAGTTGATGCCTACAGAAGTTAAGAACATGTACCTAAAGTTGTTTAAGGAATATATAGGTGTATTTTCATGGAAGTATAAATATCTTAGGACCTGTGACACATCTATTATTCAACATAAGATACCCTTAAGGCCTGGGGTAAAACCATTGAAACAGAAGCTAAGGAAAACCAATCCTCTATTGCTACCTATAATTGAAAAGGAGGTAAGGAAGTTATTAGATGAAAATATAATAATTCCTTTGAGATAAAGTGGGTAGCTAATTTGGTACTAGTCAGAAAGAAAAATGGGGAAATTAGATTGTGTGTTAACTTTAGAAACCTCAACAAGTTATCCTTGAAAGATGATTACCCCTTACACAACATGGATCATATTTTTCATATAGTAGTATGGAATAATAGAATATCTATGATGGATGGATTCTTAGGGTATAATTATGTTTCCATGAGAAAGGAATCCAGAGAGAATATCACTCTTACAACTCCATGGGGTACATTCATTTGTGACAAGATGCCATTGGACTAATGAATGTAAGAGAAACATTTTGGAGGGCCATGGATATAGCCTTTGTAGGGAAAGGAGATAAATTCATTGCCATATATTTATATGATATTATTGTTTTTTCAAAAACATGTGATGAACATTTATCACACTTAAAGAGGGCATTCAACAAATATAGGAAGTATGGGTTGTCCTTAAATCCTAGGAAGTCACATTTTTCTTTGCAAGAAGGCAAGATGTTAGGACACATTGTTTCCAAATATGGAGTTAGAATAGATATAGAAAGGTTGGAAGCCATGCAATTAATAAACATCCCCATAATTAAAAAATAGATGCAGTTATTCATGGGAAAAATAAAATTTATCAAGAGGTTTATTCCTATTTTTCTAGAGATGATAAAGACCATTACCAACATGCTAAAAAAAGGTAACGATGGTAAGTGGAACAAATAATCCAAAGAATATTTTCAACATTTGAAAGAATCCATAGGAGAAACCCTTGTTTTAATAAGCCATGATTATACTGAGCCTTTCTTGATATTCCCTTTTGCTTCCACAAATACTATAACAGTTCTTCTATTACAGAAGAATCAAGAAGGATATGAAGAACCATAGATTTTTTCATTAAAGCATTGAGACATGCATTATTGAAATACAACCTAATGGGAAAATAGGCCTATGCCATGGTAAAGAATTTGAAATATGTCAGATGCTATGTGCTACACTCTCATGTAATTTCTTATGTGCCACACAGTACAATGAAATGCATTCTAAGTCAAACAAAAAATGAAGGTAGAAGGCGTAAGTGGATTGGAAATATTTAAGAATATGATGTAGAAATCAATCCTACCAAATTAGTGAAAGGAAAGGATTGAAAAATCTATTTGCTGAATAAAATTGTGATGCATTGGACTTGAATTTGGTGGATGAACTAACATAAGAAGAAAATACAAAGGACAAGGAGGATTCACATGCAAATCTCATAAAGGTAAATCCAAAATTTATATAGTCCAAATGGTATAAAGACATTTTTTTCTACTTGGTACACATTGAATATCTAAATCACTAGAATAAATCCCAAGTTAGATCTTCAAAGCTTGAGGTTGATAAGTATTGCATCCTAGATGAGTACCTCTAATAGAAATATCCTTTGGGCATATTGCTAAACTGTGTAATAGAAGAAGAAATAGAAGGAATATTCATTGAGTCCCACAAAGGAATACGTGGAGGACACCGTTATTGGAGGGTCGTAACTTATAAAGTTCTAAAAGCATGATACAATTGGACAAATCTATTTTTAAATGCAAGCCACATGGTAAGTTCCCCCACTGAGATTCAATTATTTGCAGGGAAACAAAAGTTGAATCCCTTGCCTTTGAATCCCATAAAAACATCACCCCCTTTTAGCAAGGGGAATATATTTTACTGGAGAGATCAATCCCTACTCCAGTGGCCAGCATAGATGGATTCTTACAACCACTGATTACCTCATAAAGTAGGTATAGGAAATCCAAACTAGATCAGAAAATGACACAGTTATCATGAAGTTCCTAGAGGAAAACATATTGTCAGGATTTGGGTGCTATAGGAAGATCATTGTTGATAATTCACAAGATGTTATATTAGTCAAAATGGTAGGGTCCTTCCAAAAATATAATGTTGAGTTAGGAAATTCCACCCCATACCATCCAAAGGGAAATGGATTGGAAAATCATCTAACAAAATCCTACTCATGATAATAACAAATATGATATTAGAAAACAAAAAGGCATGGGATATTAATTCGAGGTATGAATTATGTGATGATAGAATAAGTATCAAAAGGTCTATTGGAACCTCCCAATTTCAACTAGTATATGGAGATGAAGCAATCCTACCAATCCGATTAGGGATCCCTGTAATGAAGATGATGAAAAATGAAATAAGATAAGAATGACATAGTCAGAAGGATCTATGAACTAATAGAGACATATAAAGACAAAGAACATGCCAGTCTAAAGTTGCAAGAACAACAAAGGAAGATGAAAAATAAATTTGATAAATAAGCAATTGAAAGAGATTTCTAGCCGTGAGACATAGTCTTGAGATGGGATTCTAGGAAAAAATATAAAGGAAAACATGGTAAATTTGAAAACCTTTTTCTAAGACCATACTAGATCTCTACTTTCCATGGAAACAACACTTAGACACTTGCATAATTGGATGGAGAGATCATAGAATCAATAGTAAATGGAATGATTTTGAAGTGGTTCCTTATATACTCAATATTCAAAATGCATTCTATAGCTATGTACATAATATAGTAACAACATTCAAGTTATTATACCTGCCGCAGGCAGTGTATATTGTAATCGGATGCAAGTCAAACTCTTTTGACTTTGTATTAGTTGCTCTCTATCAAAAAAAAATTAAAATCTGTTTTGCAAAGTATAACTTATTTGACTTTGTATTAGTTGCTCTCTATCAAAAAAAATTAAAATCTGTTTTGCAAAGTATAACTTAGGGATTTGTAAAATATTTTTTTTAATTTTGTTAAAAAACTATTTTGTAAACAACTTATTGGTGGATAGAAGATGATGTAAACTTTGGAATTTGGTATCTGGATTTGAGTTGACATGTGGCAACAATGACATCATAATAATAAAATTAAAAAAAATAAAAATTATATCCCATTGCCATCTATTATATAGGTAGTAGGCGTCTAATTTTAGCAAATAACTGAGCGATAGAAATATGTTCCGCAGTTAGCAAACTGGTGCAACTTACTGCCTGAATACTCAATCCTCAACATATTTTCAGCATTCTGGTAGCCTGGAATCTCGATAGTAACGCCGGTCTTGTTGCGTTGTCCTTCCTTAAAAACCTGCATCAATATGAAATTCAACAGATATAAGTTACATCTTATTTAGATCATCTCCTTCGATCTCTGCAATCAGTTGAAGATCCAAACCAGCGTGGAAGCATGGCGATTGTTTCTGCTTTCAAATCGCATCTCAACGATCTTTCATATGTTGGCTTCTACCTCTTATATGTATTCTTTACTGCTGCTAGTTGTCAATCTCCCTTCGCCGTGTATTTAATGCTTTGTCATTTAATATCGATCTGGTGAACTGCATAGACATGGAAAATAAAAATATCCAAGTGGAAAAGTTCCTCCTCAAATCATGTGCGAAGTCTTGGAATTCACAAATATTTTACTCAAGAGATCCTTTTGCTAAAACTAGAGAATGACTGTTGCAAATTATTGTAAATTTAGTCTCACATCTTCTTTATCGTTGATCCTTTAGGTATCTAGAGCTGAATTAAACTATTTGCTATTCCAGCGTTGTTCACTAGATGGTCCACTGTTGCATGAAATCACTGTATCAACTACTCATAATGAAACATGCATTTTTGTACAATAAATCATTATTGTACAGACTTCCACAATTATTACATTAGTCTGTGGAATTTCCAGCCTTCCACAACATACGAGATATACACAGGAGACTACAAGAAGAATATAGAATTTCCGTTAGACTAAAATAGGAGATATACACAGGGGACTAGAAGAAGAATATCTTAGGATCGAGAAAGGGCTCTTACATGAACCATATAGATTGATAGTCTTGTCTATGAATTTCTTACAGTCTTCCTCTTTGGCCACATCTGCAGCAATCACATGAACGTTTTTAGCACCTAGAGACCATGATTTCTCGGCAACAGCTTTCAGACGTTCTTCCCTCCTGGCAACAAGCATCAGATTCGCTCCTTTCTTGGCATACAGATAGGCCATTTGCTGCAATATGAAATCGAAATACCATTAGCACAACTACAACAGAACACACAAAAACACATAAAAATAATACAACAATGCATTATTTATTTATACACCTCTCCAATTCCAGAAGATGCACTAGTGATGAGAACTGTTTTCCCTCGCATATTCTCACGAAAAATGAGGTGATAAAACCAAAATGACATCTGCATGAGTGCCAAAGGGGGAAAGACCACTGATAAGAAGGCTATTGCCGTGGGAGGCAACGCCAAGTTAAGCACGCACTGCAACAAATCCATTCTTGCTTTCTTCTCCTATGA
>LPNX010238472.1:202174-255840 GCA_001517045.1 Pseudotsuga menziesii | reverse complement strand
AATTTCCAATTCATGAGTAATTGTTAATAATTCTTTGATGAGATTGAATCTTAGTTCCTAGATCATGTGCAAGAATTAATATGGTATCAGAGCATGCGGCGAGACGAAGATCAATCTCTCAAAAACAAGATTTTTGACAGATTTCTCCATGAAATGTGAGCAATAGCTCAATCCGACCTTACGATGCCTTTTGTTTTTATTTGCAGGTCTTAACATGTACAAATTCAAATGGACTCATCAATCCCTCTTCTCACCCCATTCACAAGCTATTCGGAATGGAAGTTGAAGATGATTGCATCTCTGAAGAGACAAGGTCTCTATGAGGTTTCTATTGGAATTGGAAAAGAGTCTTATGAGAATGAGAATGACTGGTTAAATGACCGTGATAGAGCTTATGGAACAATAGCTCTGGCCCTTGATGATAGCTTGTACTACCTTATTTATTCTGTTGAATACCCAAAGGAAGTCTGGACAATATTGGACAGAACCTTTGGCAAGCACAATGAGGATCATAATAGTACTTTGGAGATCATGGCCAGCACCACAAGAGTTCTTCACTCAAAAATCTCAGCCACTACTCTCTCTGATGAAGTTGTTCAAGATGAAGATGAAGCAGAATCTTCTACACATTCAATTCGAATTGCAGAAAATCTCCATGAAGTGACTCCTTCTCCTGATGCTCCGGAAGTTCATGAGATCTCTGATATCTCATCTTCTCATATTTCTGAAACAGAAGAAGACATTCGAATCTCTGGTATTGAAGAAAAACTCTGCTGCACTTCCATGCAAACATTCACCGGTGATTTTCCTTTGAATTCTGTGCAAAATTTACCAGTAATTGCTTCCGAAAGTGAAGAGAAATTTGATTTTTCTCCCTCTAATGTTGCTGCTGGTGTGAAAATATGTAATACCTTGGATATTTTTGAAAAAATATCAGATTATAAGAGTGACACATTCGCTCCCCATGATCTAGATCTTTCAGCAAAATCCTACAGGATTGCATGCACCAAAATTCAGAATTTTGAAGAAGAAGAAAACTGTGCATCTACCGTCTCGGTTGACCATAATTTTGGATCTGATCTGAAACTTATTGGATATGATATGATATTATTTGGATCTGATCTAATATTTCTTGGTTCAAAATTTCAGGTTCATAAACCTTCAGTACTGCTTGTAGCTGTTCTCATCAACGGTGTGAAGAAACAAGTACCGCAAGTCTCCTACAAAACAACTATTGGGGATTTGATTTCATTTCATAGTTTTGGATCTGTTGTGAACTTATTTACATCTGATTTATATTCTGAAATGATATTATTTTGTTCATATTTCAAAATCCAAGAGCTTTCATTCATTCTTGTAGCTGCTCTCACCAATTCCGGTGTGAAAAATCAAGTACTGCAATTCTTCTTCAAATTTGCTTATGGGGATTTGGTGTCAGTTTCCTCTTATGAGGTTGCTGATATGTTATTTTGTGAATCATTAGATATTTCTGAAGCTATATAAGATTATGGATCTCAAGCATTCACTCTGCAGAGTCCCAGGGATTCTCTACCTTTGGTCACAAAATCATCTCCTCACAGAACTAGTAAAGAGGAAGACATTCTGCATCCGCATGGACACTTGCTCCTAAGATTTGGGGCTGATTTTACCGGTCATGGTTTGCTGTTCAAGGATGCAACATATCAGTTTCTTGAGTGTTACACACATGGTTCAAATCCTCAAGAACCTTTGCTCTCTCTTCAGATGATTTCAGTTGCTCTACATGGGTCCATTTTTCACCGTGCAGCTGTTTATATTTCTGATTCAGTTGAGTGCATAATTTTTCTTCCAAAGTGGAAGATTCCTCCAGACATATTCACCAAGAGCCTTTCAGAAAATAAGTTCACTTACCTCCGTTCACTGTTGGGGGTGAGTTCATCAGGGTGATCCAGACTACTTTCAATGTTCAACTTGAGGGGGGGTTTTTTCCCACTGGGTTTTCCCTCTTTTCCTCACTTAGTTTGTTTTGAGCATTGTTTCAGTTGCTTTATTGTATAGGGTGACCTATGGCCTTTGTTTCCAGGGCCCTAGCATTTTTTATGTTTTCTAACTCTTCCTGAGTATAGCTTAAGGGGGGGTTTTGGAGACATTTACCATCATACACACTCTTCAGTCAAATTGTCCTAGTTAAACCACTATCCTAAGTTTAATTGACATCAAGGAGCATTAATTACCATCATCCCAGTCACTCCCATGCCTACCTACAGTCAAGGAGGCTAACTTAGCCTTTCCTACAGTCAAGGAGGCTAACTGGGGGTTACTTTTAGTTCAACCAATCAGTTACAGTCAGTTAAGGCGCCTCCATGCATTAAATATATTATTTAATCATTATTTATTGATTATTTTATTATTATTTAATGAACTGGAGTGAACTAGGCGCATTCACCAACTTCTGATGGTCAGTTCAGCTTCGGTTAACCTCGTCAAGGTTTATTGGAGTCATGCAGTACTATCACTTGATGGTTGGTTGCTATGACATGTGTTTGATCTCCTTCAGTTGAGATTAAGTCATTTATTGCACTCCAACTTCAGTTAGGGATTGGTGAGTCAATTAAGGTTTTTTGTCAAGTGGTTAACTGAGTGGTATTGCATGGCAAAGAGTCAGTTAAGCTAGACTTATGCATGAGAATTCAAATTGTCCCTTAGTTATTCGAATTCTTCATTGAGTTAAGCTATGGCTCGTGCATGGGAATTGTAATCCTTTATTGTTTATATAATATACAGAGAGGAAACCTATTTGGATCCTGAAAATTTCCAATTCATGAGTAATTGTTAATAATTCTTTGATGAGATTGAATCTTAGTTCCTAGATCATGTGCAAGAATTAATAAGAACATCAGATGCTTGAGGATCATGATATGACAGAACCTCATCTACCTAAAGAATTACCCAATTAAATGATTTCTCGAAAGAGAAAACCTGCTTGGTCTTGTGAAGTAATCGAAGAAGCAAAAAGGCAGGGTCTTCGAGAAGGAACCATCCAAGAAAGAAAGAAGCCAAATTCATACCCTAGTTATGTGGCTTTGATGTGTGATCTAGTTGATAAAGAACTGACATGTTTTGAAGAATAAATAAAACAAAAGGAATGGGTTGATGCAATGGTAGAGAAGTACCATTCCATTATAAAGAATGATGTATGGGAAATAGTACCAAGACTGAAAGACAAGTCAGTGGTATCCTCGAAATGGATATTCAAAACTAAGCACTCAATAGATGGTAGTATAGAGAAATAAAAGGAAATATTTGTAGCTGGAATATTCTCTCAGAAATAGGGAATCGCTATGAGGAGACCTTTTCTCCAGTGGCTATGTACACCGCAATCAGAACCGTCCTTTCCTTGGCATCCAAGAGGAAGTGGAAGTTACATCAGATGGATGTAAATACATCCTTTATAAATGGCTTGAATGAATAAGAACTACATATTGAACAAGCACAAGGGTTCGAGACTAATTATCATAAAAACCATGTATGTAGACTCAAGAAGGAATTATATGGGTTAAAGCAAGCCCCAAATCATGGTATGGAAGAATCGATGGATTCCTAATGCGCTTGGGATTTACCAAAAGTAAAGAATACTCCAACCTATACTATAAAGTTGAGGATTATGGGATTATGATATTATTACTATATGTAGATGATTTATTCTTGACAGGTGAAGATAAGCCCATCATCGAATGTAAGAAGAATCTTGCTGCAGAGTTTGAGATGAAATACCTTGGAAGGATGCATTGTTTTATAGGTCTTGAAGTATGGCAGTATCCAGACGAGATTTTCATAAACCAAGGAAAATATACAGTAGAAATCCTAAAAATATTTGCAATGATCGATTGCAAGGTTATGACTACTCTGATGACAACAGACTTGGAGTTATTGAATGATGATGCTTCGGAAGCAGTTTATGCCACTTTGTACAAAAAAATTATTGGTTCTCTGATGTACTCAACCAATAAAAGACCATATATGTTTTGTTGTAAATATGCTAAGTCAATATATGGTGAATACCAAACATATTCACCGTATTGGAGCAAAACATGTAATGAGGTATATAAAAGGAACTTTAGATTATGGTCTCAGATATGTATCAAGTGGCAAGATCATATTACATGGGTTCACAGATTCAGATTGGGAAGGAAGTGCCAAAGATAGAAAAAAAATGTCAGGATGCTTCTTTAGTCTAGGATCAGGCATGATCTATTGGTTCAGTGGAAAGCATACCAGTATTGCACTTAGCACGGAAGAGGCTAAATACACTGCAACATGTTCAACTTGTAGTGAAGAAGTATGGCTTCGAAATATGTTGCCAAAATTATGTGATGCATAAGTAGATGTTACTAATATCCTTCGTGATAATCAGAGTTGTATCAAGATGACAGAAAACCCAGTGTTTCATGATAAGACAAAGAATATCAAAGTTAGATCTCATTTCATCTGGGATATGGTTCATAAAGGACTTATAAAGCTCAAGTATGTTCCTACAGAGGAACAAGTGGCAAATGTGTTAACTAAGCCTCTGGCTCATGTAAAGTTTGAATACTTTCAAGACAATATTGATGTAGTCCAAAAGGACCTCTCTCAAAATATGGAGTGATGGTATATGGAAGAAGGATGCAGTGGTGGTAGCTCAGTCTAGAGTAGGGTAAGTTTGGCTAGTCTTGTTGGCCTGATAGGGTTAGTAAGTCAGACAAGGCCTATTGATCCTAGGGGGATTAGTATGTTAGGATAGACCAGCTTAACTAAAGTGGGTGTGTAAGCTAGGACAAATATTGTTGGTCCCCAGGAAGATCCATCTATCTAACTATACTTGTTGGCTCGAAAGGGTTAGTAAGTTAGACAAAATTCCTAGCTCGATCTACTAGAGAACTCACTGTGATGTTGCTCTGAGATAGTTAGAGGTCAAGATGTATATTCAGTATTGGTATACTAATGAGTGCTGATATGATTGCTTCACTATTAATGATGATTGGTTTAGTATTACTGATGATTGCTAAGATGTTTGCCTCAGTATTGTTATATTGATGATTATTGAGATTTTTTCTTCAGTATTGTTATACTGATGATTGTTGAGATGTTTGCTTCAGTACTGTTATACTGATCATTGTTGAGATGTTTGCTTCAATATTTTTATACTAATGATCGTTGAGATGTTTGATTCAGTATTGTTATACTGATGATTGTTGAGATGACTACTGAGATAGTTTTAGTATTCCTATACTGATGTAGAAAATTCAATATTCCCATACTAATGATTGTTGATGAGATGATTGATAGTTTCAATATTCTTATATTGATGTAGCAAGTTCAGTATTCTCTTACTGATGATTATTGAATAGCTTCAGTATTTCTATATTGATGAAGCAAGTTCAGTATTCTCATACTGATGATTGTTGATTGATGAGATGATTGATAGTTTCTATATTGTTGTAGCGGGACCAGTATTCTCATACTGATGATTGTTGAAATGATTGATGATGAATTTGTTTCAGTATTTCTATATCGGTGATAATGTTTGATGTTAAAGGTGATGATGGTGTACCAACATCTCTATGCTAATAATGTAGGCGATGATCTAGCATTATAGATGATTTTTTTTAGCACTAACATGCTAATGAGGTTGTTGTTGATGTCTCAGTATATATATACTGATATTGCATATGATGTTTCAGTATCTATAATGATGGTGCAGATGTTGGTTCTATATCTATATACTGATATTGTAGATGATGTTTTAGTATTTACATATTGATGTTACAGAAAATGGTTTAGTTGCAGATGATATCTCAGTATTCACATACTGATGTGACAAGAAGAAGATCTAGTATTCACTTAGTGACGTTACAAAAGATGATTCGGTATCACATACTGATGCTATAGAAGATGATCCAGAAATATCACCTAGTGTTCATATACTAACATGACAGAAGATGATTCAATATCCACATACTGATGCTACGGAAGATGATCCAGAAGATGATTCAGTATTTATATATTGATAGAATATTATTCAGAATGTACATAAGATGATTTAGTATTTACATACTGATATTGCAGAAGATGATCTAGCTGAGATCGATGATGAAGATGTACGATGATGTTACAAAACTTCCTATGACATATAGAAACTCACCAGTCAGTTGTACAGTTGTAGTAGCAGTTTCTACTATTGTAGAATACCTTCCTAGTTAAGAGGGAGTGTTAAAGTATTGTAACTTCGGAAGATATTCTAGACGTCTTGTTTGTGTTCCTCCTTCAAGAGATGAGTTTGGTCTTGTAAGAGTAATTGAAAGAATCAATATAAACCTTTGGATGTAATTCGGTTCAATAGTACCCAAGTGTCAATATAATAACTATTATTTGTGGAGTATTTCTAGACAAGTTGACTAAGTCATCTAGACAAGTAAGCCCTGTTAGGTTAAAGGTCAAGTCAACTGAAGAATATAAATAGGGAGGTGTCGCTCTTCATTTGTACTCACTCACTCAATTTGTTTTGAAAGAGAGAGAAGAACAAGTGCACCAGAAAGAAGAGAGAAGCAGTTTTCTGGGTTTTACACTGCTCTGGTTGAGATCTATGCTGAGGAAGTTTTGCGGGGTTTTCTCCCCTGTGGTTTCCGTGAGGAAAATATTTGTGGTTTTTTTTTTATGTTTTTATTCTTTTTGTTCTTTCAGTAATATTATAGTAACAATTTGTTTTAAGATATCATCTAAGAAAATTAAGAAAACTTAACATGTAAAACCTAAATGAGAAAATCCTATCCACCTCTTACTAGTCATTGAAACCACTTGAAAGAAATCAATGCTTATCTCAACACCTAGAGATGGGGATTGGAATCCCCACTTATCCTTCACCTTATGAATCAGTGGTATTTTTTGAAATCTATAGGAAGGACATATCCTTAATATGCACAATATTAGGATATGACAGTGATCACATAGTGGATGACACCATTCTAGGGTTCCTATGTATCTTAACCTCTGCCTCTGGGGTTATGCCTCCAAAGTTTAATCTCTACAATTATTTGGCCCAAGAAATTCATTCCCAATTGGAAGATATTCTTGTAATAGAAAAATTCATATACCCTTCCTACTTTTCCTATATGTTCCTATACCATAATTTTGAGCACTATAAAGGATTAAACTTGAAAATAAGAGATGAGAGTGGAAATCAGTTGTCTGTATATGAATGGAGTGACCTAATATTAAGAAAGCGTGGAAACCAAAATTGAACATAATTTTTAACCATGTTATGAAGATAATTTACACTCTGATGCATGACTAATCACCTCCAACGATGTTCCCATAGAATAAAAATCTATTATAGTTGATTCTTGATACGAGAATAAGATATTGGTTTTATATCTGAAAATTATATTGTTTTGAGATTTTATGGTTTCAAGGAGGACCCCTACATTAAGATACCAATTTTCCTCACACTATGGGTGTTTTGCATGGATTACATAAGGAAAAGGTTCATTTCTGACTAGATATGTTTCCTACATTTCAAACACCAAAAAATTTGTATTACCCAAGGAATTGGTGCCCTTCCAAGTAAGAGGATTAAATTCCTCGTTGTATATGGAAGATTTTCTAAAGAAGATGAATTTGGAAAAAATAGAGAATGGATCCTATGAACCTCATCATATATTTTCCAAGTTGAGAGTTTGAAACATAAATTCTCCCTACAATTTTGTTCCAAAGCTTGAGGTGAGAGAATCACAAATTTGAAAAATTGGGAATAAGTAGTGGCAATTCATAATAGTGCTCAAGGGAAATATACCATATGTGAAAAATTATGGAAAAGAGAGGATATGAAGAGCTCCAAGAATAAATGGAAATTGATGGGGATGAGCAGGAACCCAAAAGTAAGAAACCCAGAACATAAGAAGGAGAGGAGGTAAAGAAAGCATTGACAGAGAAGGATGCAAGTGATGAAATTCCAAGAGAGTTTGTTGAGTATTTGGAACAAATAAAAATGAAGAAGGATGTATCACCCATCAAATTTACACATTACCCATATATTGAGTTTTGGTCCCTCAAACCGTACAATCCTCACCTTATACATGCCCAATGCCAATAAAAAAAAATTGTAGAATAAATATCTGAATATAAGAGGAAGGGGTATGTATTTGGTAAAAGAAACCAAAAGGTAAGTGGGAGCCTTAGAAAAGAGGTTGTTGACTATAGCATACCACAGGACTAACACTCTCAAGATGTCAATTCTAGAGCCTAAGGTACCCATGCCCATAACTTTCAATGACTGGAGGGCCAATGAATATGAAGTAGATTTCTAGAAATTTGGAAAGCTAGACATCGTTGATTTCTATAAAGAAACTAGTGATGCGATGTGTAAAGAAGTGGTACAATCAACTATGGTTGATAAGAAATCAAGTTCAACATTAAGTAAATTCTAGCAATTGTTGAAAGAAGAAAGAGTGTCTATCAAAGCTAAGCAGTTCACCATTGGAGAGTTGGGAAACAAAGTTGTATCCTTGGGGATAGATCCAACATAACCCCTCATTATAAATTAGGGTTTCTACAAAAAAAAATATTTAACATCTTATAAAACTGTTAAATATGTCTGCATCACATACAGTTCAAACTCATGAACTGATGAAGATGTAGGATCAAAAAGAGCAGATTTATGAGAACATGTTGAAATACAAAGGCATGGTCGAAGAAATTGAAAACAAGATAAATTATTTGGAGGTGCGAATTGCCGCATTAAATATGCTGAAGACATCAATGAAAACTAACCCTAATCCTCCAGCATCATCTCCCATTTTAGAAGAGATAAATCATCCTACTCGGGAAGCAGAAAAAATTCAAAAGAGAGTTGAAAAGTAGTCTAGAATAGATCCAATATTAGATGCAGTGGAGAAAGAGACTTCACCCCAACAAACAGATGGAATGTATACAAAAATTAAAGAGCTAGAAAGTGAGTTGATTTAGAAATATAGTACTAGAGTTGGATAATGAATTAATAAGGATAACCAAATTGATGATTTGGAAAATGAAAGAGATGGCCTAAAAATCCATAGCACCAAGTTGTAGTTAGATATATAAGGGGAGGAATTATTAAGGAGAACCAAAAAAGCTTTGTGGGATAAAATATCCCAATATTTTTTGAATAAGTGGGATCATTGTGAGGTGATCAAAGATTATCTATATATGGCTAAAGAATCTCAAGAAGAAGTGAAAAGAGTGGAGAAAGATATGGGAAAAATGATAGAGCTACAACACAAATACTTGAATATTTAAATAGTAGGACAAAAAGATAGTTGGAAGAAATTAAAATTGCTAAGATAACTCATCTAATCAAGACAACAAATAAAATGATCATTAAGGAGACCTTTCTTAAGAGAAATCGAGCTAAACTAAGGCCCTCACTGATGTAATAGCTACATTAAAAGGCCTTTTTTTATGATGTCATAAAGTTGGGACTGCCACATCCATGGGACGAAAATGGAGAGGTGTGTCAGAAAGAATATTGCAAGGACAAAATAATGCATAAGAGAGATGAAGTACCACAATTTGATGTATTATGAGGAGAGATAAGTGGTGATGAAGTGATTGATAGGATGAAAGTTGAATTTGAGATTTGGTTTATACTTAAGAATATATTGAGAAAGATAAGGCCTATATCATATAAAAATACCATGAATGTAGAGACAACATTATAGGATTTAAAGGCTGACCAATATCATATAAGTAAGGAATCACAATATGTATCCAAGTATCATAATTTTTTTTCCACCCTAAGGACCATTATTAGGACAAACCTTAAGTCAAGTACAAGGGAAATCAACAGGCTAGACAATCCCTAAATATTTTATCCCACTAGGAGGGCAAGAAAATGTTCAAATGATGCATCAAATTTTGGGCAGAAAATTGCCTGGCCAATGGGATAGGCAGGTGTGCAGCCAGTGGGACAATCACTTGGGAAAACTTGAGGACACATGAGAGGTAAGCCATAGTATCCTAAGAGAGCCAAAAAAGGGTAAAGGTAAAAGACGTAAAAGAGGATGAAATATTTTTTGAGAACTTGTAAAAAACATAAGTGAAACTAATAGATTTAAAGGTTTTTAGGGATCAGTTAGAGAAAATAGAAAGAGGTTGCAGTTCTGGAGCTATAAAGGACAATTCAAACTTAGTAATCATGGATGGATTTTTTTAGAGGGATTCTAGAATTGTTGAGTCAGTTAATATTTGGAGTGTTGCAGAGATGTCTTCCTCTGTAATTATGTCTTCCTCAAGTTTTTCTATATTTGATTAATGTCCTATGTAATTATTTCTTGAGAGATTAACAAAGCTTGAGAATATTCACCTATGATTGTATCAATGATGGAAATGTATGGTTTAATGTTGAAATTGATACCAAAGATATCATTTGTTTTGACCTATTTTTTAGTTTTAAGATGTCCATATGATTTAATAGTATTTTAAGGCTTCTCTTATTCTTTATCTGTGCATGTCATTGTATTTTCATCCATTAAAGATCAATAAATGTTTACGTTATGTAATAAAATGTTGACTACTTTTTCATAAAATCTCATTATGTTTTTATTTCATTAAGTGTAAGATATTTGTCCTACAGGCACCTGTTATATCTCTATTTTGTTCCATATTCTAAAATTTACCTTCATAAAGATCCACGATGCTATACACACTCCATGAAATTCCTCTAAAATGAATTCATATGTCCAAAATAGTTCGTAATTGTTTACTTGCAAAAAGATTCAAGAAAACACAAACATTAATATCTTGTTTGATACATATTTAACTATAAAATATTTAAATATTTTAGCCTCATCATGCCCTGACATGTACTAAATTTATCCTAGTACACCTCAAGGACTAACATGTGGAAGTGAACAATACAAGACTGAATGAACAAACCAATATACATAGTAACAAAAAAAAACAACTAAAATAAATAGACAAAACCAATCACATGAAATTCATAGCCAATATGATAATGGAGAAACCCCAAGGGTGAAACTCTGTTTTTATTGTAGTCATTTGTAATACTCCATTTTGACCCATATAATATATTGAATTTATATGTAAATGTTGTAAATATGAATTTTATGTTTTCTAGTGTGAATTCCAAGGCCAAGGCCTCGCTAGTGAATTCCCTACTTATAAAGGTGAGTATTTCATATTTTGTCAAGATGTACTAGTAATCCATGGAAAAATGTAAAAACAATGTAAATATTTATAATCAAAATAATAGTCTAAGAGATGGATATGGAAGCAACTTAAATGAGGGACTATGTTATCCACTAGGAAGAATAGAGGGGTGTGTGGGATTAAATCCTTTATTTCCAAGTGTCATGTTAAGAACTCATGTACCATAAATGGTAAGAAACCACCCATATTGACTTCCTTGTTGATCTTTAATTATGTTGTAAGAAGACTACTAAGAAATCAACTCATGAATTTAATGGAGCATGGGTTGAGCCCAAAAATTTGTATGGATGAGTATGGGGTCAATTGTTTGCACAAAAAAGTTAATTTCATTAACAATAATTTGTTTCCCTTCATACCCATTCCATTGTTGGGAAATCAGATTCCAATTTTCAACAAGATATGCATTATTAGAAATGAAAGAAACATAAACCATAACCAGAGATAGCTCCAAGTTTTAGAGTGTAAAAAATGCCCATAAATTCATGCGGGCTATGAAATCCAATGGGGGATCCATACATATAAACTTTAGGAAGATTTTGAGTGTGTTAAAATCCTAAGAATCCATGGGAAAACCTAGATTTGGGATCTTGAATATTGAATTCCATGGATGAAATTAGTGGAACTATAAATCAGAAAATTCAAGAGAAAATTGAAGTGAGAGAGAGACTAGAATTTTGAATTTCTTGATAAAACCAATAAAGGAAATAAGTCTCTAATGATTTAGTGGCTTGGACCTTTTTATTCCCAACTTGAATAACACTAGAAGGAAGGGGGCACATAAGGGACTACATATAAACAAAGAGGGTCTTCCTAGTGTTCGGCGTGGTAGGTAATGTGGGTGCCAAGGTTGGTTGAAGCCAATGGAGATGCTTGTAGATCTATGGTTTATCTCACTAACTTAGCATTCTCCTTCTTTGTCTCTCTACATGCTTGATAAACCTAGTTGGTGTGTTGGCTTAACTTGAGAATTGATTGTGTGTGGTTATGAATGAGAATGTGTAGTTCCTCCTTAGTGGATACATATCTCAGCTCGAAAGTGGCCTCTCGAGAGAGAGATTAAGTGCCTATATTTTAGTGGAACATTGCTCGTCCATATATAGTTTCAAAGACAACTTTAGTTAAAATATAAATGTTTATTATTATATTTGAATCTGTAATTTTTTTATTGTTATGCCTGTAATAATTGTGGTGGTATATGCATGTTGTATGTGGATATAATTATATACAGTATGTTTTTAATTATGTATCTACACATTCATTTTTTATGGTTCATGAATTTCATATTATGCCCATGGGGAAAATTCAGATCCCCATAATGGTTAAATGTCCCCTTTGATAGTCGTGTGGATGGGAAGGGACGTGACATATTTTGTGGGATGTCGGTCTCTTAATTTTGTAATCCAACTATGTATCAAGGTGTAGTGAGTAAAATACTCATTTACATGAATGCAACTCAAATGAAGGAACTGGAAGAAACCAATCAAGCCTTCTCTTTCAAGACCTATGTTAGTGCAATCAAGAATAAGGAACCATTTTGACATCCAGGGTTACATGCATATATACAAATATTAGGGATTATTGGGTGCCTAATTGTCATGTTTTAGTTACAAAGAATAGATTATAATTTGATTGAGGAAACCAACCATCTTCTTCCCATATGTCAGCTAGAAGAATATGAAGAGACACCATTTCCACGTTGATGGAATTTTCCTTATACCTTTTAACTATTCAGAATGTCCTTTGACATGTTTTGGAGTCATCAAATTCCATAGGGCATGTATGATGAATGAATATTGCATAAGATTCCTTGGATCGACTAATTTGATGGATCGATTGATTTGTAGGGTTGACTGAGTTGGTGAATCAACTGATCCACAGGATCAACTAAGATAAATGGATCGACTGATGTATAGATTCAACTGAGTTGATGTGAATGATATCTAACCAAGGAGTCAATAGGGACTAGGAACTAGTCAAGGGAATCAGTCAAGTCCTATAATGGATCATACCTTCCTGCTTAAGTGGAAATGGTACCCATTTTGTGTCTAAGCAAATGAGGAAATGTGTGCCCCAATTTGATGAGAGGATACCACTTTCCTTGAGCTACAAATTCCCTGTGTGGTGTTCTTGGTGTCCTACAATGGTGTCAACAACAAGGGTACATTGAACATCTTGATGGATGTGTTCTGTATTTGTTGGTTGTAAATCGATCTATTCCAATAGTGGTGTAAAATATGGTCAATGAAAGTCCACATCAAATACTGGATGTAAACCTAGGTATGGTGGAATATTTAGTTCAAAATCACTTCCCCCAATGTTATCAAGAATTGTGTAAGGACCATGTTGTAAAAGATTTATCTTCCTATGTGTGCCACTGGATATTTTTTTCTTGAGATGCAACTAGAATTGGTCCATAATTTTGAATGAATGAGGAATACAATTATTGTCATTTTAGGCCTTGGATTTTTCACTAGATCACTACTAAATCTACTATGCTTGTTTCTAAATCCTTGAATTTGAACGCTTTTTTTACTTCTTGTTGTTCATGGTTCATGTCAATAAAAATAGTCATTCAAATAACTAATTCAATAGGTGATGAGGGATGGAATGCAAAATAGAATTCAAATGGAATCTTGGTTATTGAGTTCTGTTGTGCTTGATTATAACTACGTTGGATGTATAGAAGACTTACATCCCATGTTATATGATTCATGTGGTTGTACATGCAGAGCAAGTGTACCACCATGTGATTTGGAAATTTCATATGTCCATTAGTATGAGGATGGAAAGTGGTTGTCATAGATAGTTGTTTGCCGAGCTGCTCCCAAGGTGTTTTCCAAAAAGTGATGAAATATATGGAATCTATGTTGAAGATAATTGTATTTGGTAATACATAGTGTTTCCAAACATGCTCGAAGAAGAGTTTAGCAAACCGTTGTGTTGTCATAGTATTCTTGTAAGAAATGAGGATGGTAATTTTAGAGAATATATCAATCACTACTAGGATTGCATCATGCTTGTTTTTGGTGACAAGATATCCAACCAAGTATTCCAAGGAAATGGATTCCCAAGGCCGACTTGGAATGGTAAAGGGTGTATACAAATCTTTTCATCGATTCAGTGGTTTAGAGATGGAAAAAACCACACATGACTTGAGATACATGTTTACATCGATATTGAGTGAAGGGTAATATACATAATTATAGAGTATTGTGAGAGTATTTTCCACTAAAAAAATGATATTCTAACTTTTTGTAGTGTGCATCCAAAATGAGCTTCTATCTACACTCACCTAGAGGTACACAAATATGCCCTATATTGTAAATAAATTTTTCCTTCACGTGGTAGTTGAGTGAAATTGATTGACCTATATGGAGTTGTCTATAATATGAGGAGAATTCAATTTATTCTTCATACTTGCTCAAGGCCAAGTAATAGTGTCATAACCATGTAATCTTAACACTATAATAAGTGAAGTGACTCGTGGTTGGATAAGGAAATCAATTGCTACATCGGATTTGGAATTTGTATGCTTGACTACCAACTGAAATTGTTGTAAGTAAATAATCCAATTGAGTGACCGCATCGTAATATATAACTTAGAATGTGATGGAGTGAATTGTAGAGGCTTATGGTTCGTATGAATGACCGTCTATTTTCCTATAATGTAGGGTCTCCATTGATTTAGTTCTTGTAAAATGGAATGTAGTTCCATTTCATAAGTGGAACAATTGCAAACAGTGTCACTGAAAGTTTTTGAATGGAATTCCATTAGATGACCTATGAAATAGTCTGATGCACTGACCTCAATTTAAAAGGGTTGATGCAAATTAGGTAGAATGAGCACCAGGGTTGTGAAATATTGTTCTTGAGATATTAAAACTATTTTTGTTGTGATGTGGTTCATTTGAAAATTTTCTTTGGATATCCCTTAGTGAACTATTTCATTGCCCAAGATATGTGGATGAATCCCAATGAAATTCAATAAACCAAGGAAACTCTTTAGTTCATGAATGTTTCTTGAAGTGGTCCATTCCCTCATGACTTGTATATTTTTTAGGACAACTTGAATTCCTATTGAGTCAATCACATAGCCAAAGTATTTGACACTCTTCATTGAAAAATTGCACTTCTCCAAGTTCAAACAGAGTTTGTGTTATTTGAGAGTGTTAAACACTTGTTGAAGCTGCAACAAATTCTCATCCCATAATTGACTGAAAATCAAGGTTTTTTTTACTAGGGGAATCAATAACTGGGGATAGGATGGTACTCATGTAACATGGGGTCCATGGATCCATTCCCGCTACCACTATACCCCTAGTTTCCCCACACCCGTTCACAAGACATGGGACATAGGTAAACCTAGGTGAGATTTGATCTTGTGACCTACGTTACAACAAGTGACTACATATCAAGCGATGCCAATGAGCCACACTCGATACTGAAAATCAAGCTTTATCTAGTTTTCTTGCAAAATGTATAAGAACATCACCCATATTGTTGTTTTGGATTCAGCACCCTTGTAACCTAGGGTCTGGGGTTACCAACTTACCACTAACCTTACAGAAAATAAGCTTTAATAGAGAACATAAAGGAAATAGGAAGAAAGTCTTGACTTACCTGATTATAGACAGTTGATCCAAGCTTGATCTTCTTCCGTTCCTCTTCTCTCCAAAGCTTCCAGGGATGCACCTCCTTCACCTGTAAAGAGAAAATTCTCCAAGTACTATATTATACATATATATATGAGAGGTTATATAAACAATATATCCAGTACACAATCAAGAATATTCATTAACCATGATACATGAAAGAGACTCAACACAATGTTGGAAGAAGAATTCTCTTTATTAACAATCAATGAATGAGATAAGAGTACAACCTAGCTTCTGAGACAAGGACTCCTCTGAAACCAAAGGACTTTGAGTTCTACTACTCCAAGACTTTTGAAGATATACCACTAGCATAACTTTGCTCTCCAATATTGATTGATTAATGCCCTCCCCAAGGCCTCTATTTATACTTTGGGAAATAGAGTGGTTTTGAAGGTTAAGGAGGTTGAAACGGTTAGGATGGTTAATGATTAGGGCCCAACTAATCTCGATTAATCGTGTTTGATATTTTTAATGTCGAATCAAGATGTACACGACTATTAATATAGGAAACCCATGCATGACATGCGATTTTCTTAAAGGAAACCCATGTACGCTGACGTACACAGGTTGCAATGTAGATAGTCACGTACAGTATGCAAGTTGTCAATGGAAATAGTCACATACGTATGCGAGTTGCAATGGAGATAGCCGCGTACCCAACTCAACACTTAGAAAAATAATATGGCAAGCTGGTTCAAGGGTAAATGCATCCTAATTCATGCCCATCTATAGTGTTTTGGAAAAATTCAATCCTAATAATTCATTTTGTGTACCAACATAAGGAATGTCGACACTCGGACAGAAAAGTGCCATTTGGGTTGATATCATATGCCCCCCAATGTGTGAGGTCAGAGGGAAATGATGGCCGAAATATATTATAATCATTATCTTAGAGAACTTAGAAGTCCAATGGACCAGAGATAGTACCTGAAAAAAATAAATAATAATGTCATATACAAAGTCATATTTGAGGATGCTATGTTCAATATAATGGAACACTGGCTCCTTTAAAATATTTGAGTACATCATATGGTATGGGTATAAAACCACATATATTACAAAGGTGGATTGAAGCCATAATATACAATAATGATGAGTCTTCAAAGATCTAGAAGCTGTGTAAGTGATCACAACATAATCTTGCGCAACTTAGTCCATAGATATGAACCTAAGGTCTTCGTAAAAAATCTCAAAGAACCAATACAATCCAAGCCATGTGAATGGATGTTATTGAAGTCGAACATGGATAGGATTCAACAGATTTTCAATTAATAGGTGATAATTGACAACTAAAGCAAAGGAATTCACCAATAATGAAAGTGAACCCTAAGGTACGATTGTCAAAAACTCTAGGTCTTCGTCGTCAGGAAGTGTTGATGCGGAACTATACTGTGATGAGGAAGGCAATAGATCCTCCAACAGATCACAAGAGTGACTAGGAACTAGGTAAAGGAAGGAAAACGCAAGTAATAACATATGAGACAATGATGGAATTAGGATATAGTTTAGATACAGGGTTATATCCTTGAACAGTGAGCACGACACAATGATGACCCAAGGCAGATTTTAACTTTGCAGATAGTGCAACTAGACTTATATGTCATGTAGGAGACATCATCAGATTCCCCAGGTATAACTGATAAGAGGAGGAGTAAGAAACTTGAAGTAATAGCTGAACTAAAAGTGAACACTGAGACACGAGTATAAAAAAAGACAGAGAGTGCTATGTTCAAGGAAGACATGCTTCCATCGACTGAGAACCAAAAGAAAACTTTTTCCTTATCTTCCCTGTTAAATTTTAACGAGTCCAGGAAAGTCAACTCAAGTCTCTCTTCATTTTTTTACAAGATTGAAGAGAAGAGGGAATAATGCTTGATAGTGTCACTGATTCGTGGATTTTATGAGCCCAAACTAGTACATGCTCACTTGGTGTTTTCATGTTTAGAGAGTCTGAAAACTCTGAAGAAGACTGTAGGGGGGGCCTTTTTCATCCAATTTAGTCTCCTGAGGCCGAAAAAGTATAAAACATACCACAGAAGAACTCTCTTAACTACCGTATAAGAAAAGGTGAACCTTTTTTGTACTTAGTCAGGGAGGTGCAAAAAAGGTTAAATTACCAACTACCCAACGCTCCTTCGAGAGAAGCATATATCTTGAGTTTTATGAGTGTGAAGGAAAGCAATATCACTTGGAAAGATCCATTTGAATCCAAGAAATGGGGCTTATAACAATAAACTCGATGCTTTGTTCTTGTTTTTTAACGAGCATGAAAAAGACCTTAAGTACACTCAAAATCTTTTTGATGTTTAGGTCCATAGCACAAAAAAGAGAAAATTGAGCTCATACCGAGTGTTCCTTTTCCGTAAATTTAGTCCCTCAGGTCTGGAAAAGTGATAAACATGTACCTGAGAATACTCTTCTCAATTCCGTAGAAAAGAGAGTGATCCTTTCTCGTATTATTCCACATGGTCCGAGAAAGAGATAACCTATCACCAATGAGGATTCCCATTCACATATTCATAACGAGCTTGAATGGACAAGTTTACTCGATAGTCCTGTCTATTTTGAGGAGTTAGACCTGGGCCTAAAGAAACTAAATAAGGGTGGGGAGTCTTATAAAGGAATAGCTTGTAAAAAGAGACCAAAATGAGGCTCAATTTGGCATGAGAAATATCTAAGAAGACTCCCCTAAACCTATGATAGCTGTAGCATGAGTATCGAAAGACAATAAGTAGGTTCTAAATGAGGATATTCATGGGAGGAAAGTCCTATCCACAGAAGAACAATGGCATAAACGAGGAACTAATGGTTAAAGATACCATAGTCTGTGGTCGAAGTGTTAATGCTAGGATTAAGATGGATTAGGTATAAATTCAAAATGCATGTGAAATGACCAAAAAACCATCCTATATGAGTGAAAAAACAACTTTAAACGACCATAGACCTGTCACATTGAAGAAAAAGATATGGAATTAGTTTGATTTTATAAAAAATATGAACTATAGGGAAAAAAACCCACTTTGAAAATAATTTTTCTATAAATGGTTCAAAATATAAATAAAAAACTCACCATTTGATTTTTACCCAAAATAGACAAGTTTTACCTCTACCTTTGATTGCTCGGTGTGGACGAATCGGTGGACAATTCTCAAAACCGCAAGTGCCAGGTAAAACTACACTCCATGATCTTTCATTTGATCCAAGCAAATTTCAGTTTTTGGCCCAATTTTTATATTTTCCAACTCCCTCAAAGCATGAACATTGTGTACGCAGGTATGGTATATCAACAGTTGTGTACAAGCATTCTGTACGCGAGTTGCCCGAAGGAAATTCGTGTACAGTACGCGACTTGTCCAAAGGACAGTCGCGTACACTGCGTGAGGTAGAAAAAGATTGTGTAGGGTCAAAAAATCAATTTTTTATATGAATCTAATGGTTTAAAATGGATTGTTTATTAGATTGAAATATGGTGCTTGAGTGTAGGGAGAGGGAATATGAAGACATGGACCAAGAAGCTCTACAATATGCCCCCATGGTAAATATTTTATGGCAAAGTGGGTTATTGAAATTCTTTTGTACCTCACCTATGCGGTCAAATGTCCACCTATTAGAGTTTTTGATAAACTATTGGGATCAAAATCTTGGTATGTTTGAACTTCAAGGTGAGTTTCTAGAGGTTACTTCGGAAGATGTCTATTTTATCTCCGGTTTATCATGATGGGGAGCTCCAGTGAACTTGGAAGGTATCGACATAGGTGGTGACCTTCTAAGTGTATAGAACTACATAGATATATACTGCGAGCTTGGCACTCAAAAGAGGGGTAGTTGCATCCCTATTGTTCATATTTGCAACTTTCCCTTATAGGTATTGGCAAGCACTATAGTGAGGGTTACAAGGTCATCATCACTTCACCTTGCAACTCGAAACAAAATGAGACCTGTGGTGGACTGTATACAGGGATCTCTATATGACTGGTGTTCGGGAGTAATCTCGATAATGAGGAAGCAGCTCTCTGACTGCAAAAGAGGAAAGCAGAAATTTTTTGGTTATTCCAGCATATTGGTAGCCTTTTTCTCTGAGAGGGTTCCTGGTTTGAGTCCTATAGTACCATTTCCAGTTCATTCTCCCCGTCAACCTAGACTGAGTAGGTGGGAAGAGATCTTCCTCCACAGGGAGGCGATGGATCGGTCCAGAGCGTATACAACAACGATTTCTACTTTTGGTGGGAGTGATAGTTACCAGCCTTAGAGTAGTTTCCATATGCTGGGTTAGATTTCTGAGGTGATACTGACCTTGTCCTCCCTCCTGGAGGAGCATGGGGAGAGTCAGGTATTTTTGTTTTCAAATTTTAAAATTTCTATGAATTTTAATTATAAATATATATACATATGTATAAGAGTTTTTAATCCTTTTAAAATGTCAAAATGCATATATTGGACCAGTCCACCCTACTGGGCATCCACACATGTATGTTCGTCTTGTGTTGGGAGAGGACTAGGGTTTGATTAGGGTTCTTGCAGGAAAGCTGGTTAGGCTTACCCAGAGAGTACCTACCTTACGTTTTGATCATATCCCTGTCGTCATGCAGGAGCTAGTGGTTGGTATACCACCTATCTGGATACGCCTTATGAGGCAGGTAGCGAGAGCATTACTTGTGTATATTAATGTCGTTGAGACTGCTGAAGCTGAGGAGGCTAAATAAGCTTGAGAGCAGGGTGATCAGGGTGATCGGGGGACTAGGGTGGTCTAAGTGACTAGGGTGGTCAAGCTTAGACTTAGGAGCATTTTATGGACTTTGATCCATGTTTTGTATATTTTTTGTATATTATACAGTTATGACTGGATCTAAGGATCAAAAACTCGACCTATCTATATGGACAGATATTCACACACACACACACACACACATATATATATATATTTTGTCAGTTTATTTACAAAAAAAAATTATGTGTCTGTTGTATATTTTATTATGCAAAATGTGTTAAATTCCAATCCAAGATATAATTAGCATATGCATCAGTTAATGAATTTTGATTTCTTGGAATATGATTGAATATAATAAAATCAAAATTTCTTTCCAATAACATGACTTGCATAAACTGACGTAGTAAAATAGGGTTCCGCACCTGATAAGTTCGATTGAGCTGGGAAACCACTAGTTGAGAGTCAAGTCAGACTTCCAGCTGAGTGATACCACGTGACAAAGCATCCCATAAAAGCTCAATGATAGCCCTGTATTCGGCCACATTATTGGTAGCAGGACCTAAGAAAGTGCCTCCCGAGGCAACTAACTATCCTGAGGGTGAGTAAATGACCCATGCGGCTGAAGCTAGATTACAAGTGTGGCAACTGGCGCCATCAGCGAAACCTACGAACCACTCGGAAGACATCTGTAACAACCAACAGATGGTATAAAAACACAAACCGATGAACTATTGTACATAAAAATACATACAATAAAATACAGGAAAAAGTGCTAAGCCTAAGCATAGTACGTTTTCAAGTAGAGCCCATTTCTAGGCTTAGGCAGCTTATTCCCTTCAAAATCTATCAATTCATATGCACCCTTCTTGAACACATTTGATACAACATAAGGTCCTAACCACATGGACCTAAAATTTCCTACCCCCAGGGGTTCTTTGTCTTGATCCCAGAGCAAGACAAGCTCCCCTTCAGAAAAAAACCGAGGCTTGACCGATTTATCGTATTGGATTTTTGCCCTATTTTTATGAGCTTCGTTTTCTATTAGCACATCTCTACACTGCTCATCTAGATGTTCTAAATGTAATAAACATTCTTCTAGCTCAGTCGTATTAGATAAAACATGAATATAAATCTTTAAGGACGGGATTTTGCATTTGACTGGGGTAATTGCTTCCACTTTGTGAACGAGTTGGAAAGGAGAAAACTCTGTAGTAAGTTTCACATTGGTCCAATATGCCCAAAGTGCAGGATACAACATGATGTGCCAGTTGGAATGGGCTGCATTAATAGTACATTTGAGAATAGTCTTAAAAGTTTTATTTACAGCCTCAACTTGATCATTTGCTTGAGGATAGAATGAAGATGAATGTTCTTATCTAAACCCTAGCATAGTGGTCAAATAAGTCATCATACTATTTTGGAAATGACTGCCATGGTTAGTGACAATCTCTTTAGGAATACCGAATCATGTGATAATTTGGTTGAAAACGAAAAAAGCTGCAGTTTCCCCATCATCTTTAAAGGTGGGCATTGCCTCTACCCACTTCATGAAATAATGTACAGCGACAATGATATGTTTGTGCCCCCCAACTAATACTGGGTTGCATGTCACATAATCTATCCCCCACTTCATGAAGGAGCCCACTAAGATGACGGGAAATAACGGAGCGAGATGCAACCACATCTTTCTGGTGTAAAGCTGACAAGAATGGTAGTGCTTCATGGCTTCCACACAATCTTTAAATATCATGGGCAAGAAATAACCGGCACGTAAGATATTCTGGGTTGTTGCTAACTATGGGCATCATTTAGTAAAGTCTCTGCTTCTTTGTGGGTAAGACATCGACGCAAAATAGAATCTACCCCCCTATGATATAAAGTATCTCCCATAATGAGGTAGTTCTTGGAATGTACGCGAAGTTTATTCCGCTGTTCCCGCGAGAAGGTTGCAGGGTACTTCAAAGTCTAGAGATAGATAAGTATATCTCTGTACCAGGGGTTAGAGGTGGAAATAAAAAAGATATGTTCATCTGGGAATGAGTCTTCTTCAATGGCTACATCTTCCTCTATTGGAAATTCTGCAATGAGCTCAGCAAAAACTAAGGATTTCTTGGATTTGGTGGATTGGAAATCTAAGTCAAACTCTTGAAGAATGAATATCCATTTGTTGAATTTGCCTTCAACTATCCATTGGGACAAAACATATTGAAAAGGATTAACATCTACCACTACCGTCATGGTCCTTAATAAGATGTAGTGATGTAACCTCTGAACAACATACACAGCTACCAAGGCCAACTTCTCGATGTGGGAATACCTAAGTTTAGGGCCGGATAAAGCACGACTGAGATAGTAGATGACATGCTCTTGGAGATTATCGTCCTCCTGGACTAGTATTACCCCTATGGTCAACTCAAATGCGGCCAGATACAATATAAAATCCTTAGAGTAATCTGGTGGATGCAATAACGGCACCGGCAACAAAGATTTTTTTAATGCCTCTAATGGAAGTTGTGTAATTTCATCCCATACAAATGGGGTGTCCTGTTGCAACATGCACATGAAACCTTTAGTAATCTTGGCATAATTTACAATAAAAATTCAAAGGAAATTGGACTTCCCCTACAGGATTTGAAGCTGCCTGAAAGAACGAGGAGGAGGCAAATTTACGATGGCCTCACCTTTCAAAGGATCCACTTGAATGCCTTTGTTGGAAACAATGAATCTGAGCAGTCTCCCTGACTTGACATAGAAAATGCACTTGTGGGGATTCAAGTGAAATTTGTAGTATCTGCATCATTCAAAAATCAAACGCAAGTGATCTGGGTGATCAATCCTCTTATGAGAATGTGCTAGCAGATCGTCAAGGTAGGGTTCGACAATGGCTTTAATGTCATGAAAGACAAAATTTATTGCCCGCTGAAAGGTTGCCCCTGCATTTTTCAATCCAAAGGGCATTTTCTTATACGTGAAGGTACCCCAAGGACAAATAAAAGTTGTTTTTATGTTGGTCTTTCAGTTTAATTTGGATTTGATTATACATGGAGAAACTGTCCATAAACAAAAATACTTCACTTCTCGCACAAGCATTAATAATTTGATCTATAAATGGCGTGGGGTAGTTGTCCTTAGGACAGGCTTTGTTTAGATCTCAAAATTTAGTACAAACACGTATATTCCCTTGCTTTTTGTCAACAGGAACAGGGTTGGATACCCATTCTGTCAAAGATATGGGATAAATGAAATCGGCTTTCAGCAATTTCTCAACTTCAGCCTTAACCACCGCTTCTTTACGCGGGTTGATGGGTCTCAACTTTTGTCGAATGGGTCTAGCATCAAGGTATGTTCGGATTTTGTACTCGACTATTTATGGATCAATGCATGGCATCTCCTCATATGACCAGGCAAATACTTCATGGAATTCCTTAAACAAGGCTGTATAGATCGCAATCTCTTCCGGTGATCAGTTTGCGCCGATGTGTACATTTTCCATATCATTTGGATTTATAGAGATGTTGATAGGAATTGTAGCAGAAATGTTTTCCATATTCCTCTCAACAAATATTCCTTCCCTTGGTAAGGGATTAATAGGCGTATCAACATCACCCACCAGTCTCATATGGAACTCCTGGTTCTCGATCCTACTTAACTCTAGAAGAAAATAGGATTGATGGTGAAGATCTTCATAGATCTTATCTCGTCTACACATGGCTTCCAGAATGGCTTCATCCAAAGGTAAAACCATATCTAAGAAATCTCTAGACTGCAAAAAGGTCTCTGCCCAAGCAGGTAAATAGGCTTCTTCCGGCTCCTCTAAGACTGTGAGAGGGACCAGAATGGAATCAACAGCGATATGAATGATAGCTTGATAAGCTACTTCCACTGCCGATAAGAGCACTTCAGGTTCATGGTGGGAAGGAAGGACCCAAAGATCTGTTCTATCAACAACCGTTGTTATATAATTCCCTATACTAGTAGAACCTATATAATTAATTGGATATGGAATATCAAATGTGCCCATCAATGATGCGTACATTCAATCCCCTAAGCTCACTGAAGTAGGTCTAACTTGATCAACCAATGGTATAGTGGACTTGTTAGTTTCCATGTGGCCTTTTCAAGTAAAACTGATTTGGTCTATAGTAACCAACCTCCCTTCATGTGGAAACACTACCACCCGAAAAATGACCGATGCAATAGCTAACATGGTGTAATTCCAACTTCTCCCCAAGAGCAAGTTATAATCTAAATGTGCATCAATCACCTCTACCTCAACAAACACTGCTTTCCCTGCCAACCTAATTTCAAAATATAGTAGGATACCATGTGGACGAAATGACCTTCCATCGAAAGAAGTAAGTAGGGTGTTCGATGGAACCATCTCTGGAGATCCAAGAGCTTTCCAACAAGACAGGGACATCACACATGTAGAATCACCCTCGTCGACAACTATCCTTCCAATGGTATTTCCACCATGGATGACATCTATCACTAAGGCTACATGATATGGTAGGTGAATTTTGACATCAGACAAATTAAATTTTGCCATGAGACTCGATGAGTCCATACTGCCTAAGGTTGCTAAGAGTGCATCCCGCTGGGCGGGACAACTCTATAACACCTCTAAATCCGACATTGCACAAGGAGTCTGGGCTAAGTCTTCAACTACATAGTATTTTGCTGCAGCCCTGGCATTAGGATTGTGCAAGGTTTTCTTAAAGACACCTTTCGGTATCTTGGGCATAATTTTGGCAGGCTTCTCAATCGTGAGAGGGTTAGAAGTTTCACCTATTGACTTACCCTTCTCTGAGGTCTCTTTTTCACAGTTCTTGTTCTTGGTCTGTAGTAAATTCTTGGATCGAACCATGTTTATATAATTGGGGTTAGGAGCATTTGGGGTGCCCCTTGCTACATTTGAAGCTAAAGAATTCTGTCCTTGGGGAAAAGGATCCTTCAGGACAACCAGTCGTTGGCCTTTTAATAGCTTTTGATCTTGTTCCATAAGGGGACATAGATGGGTCAGGTGATCTTCATGGCACACCTTACATGGGAATTTCACCTTCTTCTTTTCTTTTTTGCCCCCATCGGCATTGTTTGTGGGTTTTTTCTTGTTTTGGTTTCCCTCACCCTTTTTTCCTTTCTTCTTTTTCCCACTAGGATGTTGATTTCCTTTCTAAGAGGTTTGTGCAAAAACATTTTCATTTTGGGGTGAGGGGGCAGCCTTTGCTTCCTCTACCGTAGAATTTTTGACATACATCTGATGGAGTTGTTTAGCCAAAGATTCTACAGTGGGAGAATTCACAGAACCAACCACACCATCGACATGGGGTCCAGGTTTAGGTTTCTCTACATTGTGTGTTGGTCTTGGTGCCTCAAGGATAATCTCATATAAAATCCCAGACTGAGAATATATCAAATCTAGCTGCTGGTCCCTAAGGATATCTTCTTCCTCATTGGTCACTCCCGAAGTAGATACATCCTTAGCTATATATGGCAATAGGGATTTAAGGAACCATTTTAATAATAACTCGAGAGGAATAGTGGCTTTGATAAGGATCTTCCGTCTTCTCGACTCTTGGACGTGATTCAAAATATGAGTGCAATTGTCCTGCTCAAAGGTAGACAACAAGTCTTTCCTGAAATCATATCGGATAGGAAGTTGGAAGTTACTAAGGAATACATTAACCAAGTCCCAAAAACTGTTAAACACAACAGAAGGAAATTCAATATACCATTCTGTTGCAGTACTGGTTAAATTTCTTTGGAACAGCCTCAACCAAACTGAATATTCATTCAGTGAGTTGGAAGAGCACCACAAATGGAAAGTGGTGACATGAGCTCCTGGATCATCACCAACATTTCCTTCAAATTTTGGGATATTCGAGGGCAGCTTGGTAGGAACGGGTGGCCAGGAGGAGTTATGTCTCACTGGGTCATTCATTAGTTTCGAAAAATCTGGCAAATTTAAAGTTGCCACGAAAGGGAGCTTGGGTCTAACCGGAGCGCTAAAAGTACCATCTTGGGGATTAGAGGGACTTGCCCCCATATTCCCATATGTGAAGGTGGGGTTACCCCCTACTACCGATTGCGAAGTGGTTGGGCTGATTTGGAAAGGATTTCATCCGTAAGCCAGCGGATTGTTTATGTGTGGTGCAGTATATGAGGTTATAGCTTCCCCAGTCGAAGATGGGGTTTGGAATACAGGAGCAGGTATCCCTCTACTGAAAAGAAAAAAAGGAGAGCTCGTGAATGGAGCTAAAACCGGAGTTTGAAAACATTGACCATAAGGATTAGGGTTTTCGAACTGCACCCATACATATGCAGGTGTTGGGCCTACATATGGAGTGGATGGGGGAATGTGCCCCCCATTCCAAGGAAAACCCTGGACAAAAGCCAAGGATCCTATAGGACCACTCTGAGCAGTGTTTGTGAAGGAAGTAGGAACTGTAGGTACACAAAGAATCGCATTGACCATACCACCAGAAGCACCTGCTAAACTTGTGGGAGCCGGTGGTTGAACCACTCAGTTAGCTGGAGTTAACGGTGTAGTAGGTATACTTGTTCTAGGGGTACCTACCGGGGGAGGTGGCACCCCTTCAGCTGGAGAAACTAAGGTGGAAGTAAAAGAACTTTCTTCTGCAGTAGACATTATTCTTCCCAAAGGGACACCAATCACGGGTGGATTGAAAGGACGAACCTGAACGATCACTGCATCATTTAAGTCAGTTGGAGGTGAATTAAAATTTCTTGCAAACTTGTCATCCTGCAAGACTTCTATCTCAACTGTGTTTAAATTAACATGGTTTTCCCTAAGTTCTGGTTCACTAGGAACTTCACTAGCTCCTATCGGTTCAAAAGAACTATCTGTGTCCAATCTACACCTTTAAGGGGGAGGTGGAGGTTCCAATGTGATAAGCGGAGGAATATTTTGCAACCTTTGTGACCTTCTGATAGATTGGTCCTCAACGATTGTAAATTTGACTCTTCACACCCTAATTTCGGCTAAAAACATAGACAAACCACAGATCAATCACTACAAAATTTCGTAAAGTCTCAACAATCACAAGGGGTATAAGATATGCTTTCCTGAAGAAAGCTGAGAGACAGTTTCTTGGCATCCTTGAAGAGGTTCGTAGGCACAAGCAAAGGAATCACCCATCGCCCTCCTACACTTTCAACAAGGGTTACCTTCCAAGACCATCCAAGGTGAACCAGAAATAGCCTTCTGGTTTACCCGTGTATAAACGCTAGATGTCCAAGAGACTAGAGGCTACCTTAACTATATCAACAGTTTGGGGGGACAATCGCAAGCCTGATTTATACACATGGGAAGGGTAGCAAAGCCCAAAACTCTATCTAGGATAGAATCCCCAGATGCATAAAAACCTTGGTCTACGGTTTGACAAGGAATCAGAGGGTTATCTTTTTAGTCCAATGCCTCCATGTGGCCTCGTGCTTAACTCCCATTTGAGAGGATCTTCCCAAATTCTATCAACACAAAAAAGGATTTACCTATATATTGGCCAACTACTTCTGAATTTAAGTACTTATGGGGAGTTTACACTTCCTATCCCACAAGTCTAGCCTAAGCTAATAGGTGTATGACCCTATAAAACAAAACTTACTAATAAATTTTAAATTGTAGCATTCATTTTAAGGGTTGTTCCTAGTTAGAGGGTAAGTGGCGTGAATGACTATGATATTATAGACTTGATAAGAAAATTAAAAAAGGTGTATAAAATGAATTTCAAAGAAAATTATAACTACTTAAATCAAGCTTCTTTTTATTTATTTTTTGTAAATATGAACTAATGAAATTGCAACTAGGAAAGAGAAAACTAAGACTTATTTTTGTAATTTTTGAGATTTTATTCAAAAACTGAAAATAAAATTACAATATGCAATTCAAATGCAAATGTTTCCAATGCTTTTATTTTCACTCAGTTTCAAACTCTTCAAAAATTACTATGCACCTAAATGCAAATATTCTTGAGTATGCTTGAATAATAAGACTATATAAAGCAAGCAAAATGAAGTATAACAGACTTATAAGAACCAAAGATCAACCACCTAAGGAATAAAATTGGCGAACACCTAGCATGGGAAGACACAATGAATGAAATCCACTTAAATCAATAAAAGGCAAGTGACAAACTGAAACTACTTGGAAATAACACGGGGTACACGGTATCTAGAACCCTGATCATTGATTCAGATACACAACACTTGGACCTATCACCCAAGAGGATAATCTACCTCATATTTCTAAAAATAAAGAAAATCCAAACCACAAAAACTCAAGGGCTTATTGAAAAGCACGAAGTATGGTTGGCAGGGCTTTCAAACCTACAGTGAAATGCCAGTACTAGAAGACAACAAAGCAAGGAAAAATCCAAAAAGGACAGGGAAAAGCAACCCTACCCAAAATTTTGTTGCTAAGGTATGTATGCAATTGCCTAGTTGAGAAACCCGCGTACTGTATGCGACTGTTCAATATAGAAACCTGCGTATACAAGCCTCTGTACGCGACTGTGTAGCACAACAAACCGCATACAGGAGAAAAAATTTTCAAAAATAAAAAATTATAAAGGTCTCTAAAACACTACTGCAAGTCCAAACCAAGACATAAAACCACACACTGAATCAAAACAAATACTAGGCAAGGATCTACAAGACTAACCCATAGTAGGCTAGACTCCCCAGCGGAGTCACCAGTTTTGTTGTTCAGGATTAAGAACCCTTGTAACCTAGGGTCTGGGGTTACCAACTTACCACTAAACTTGCAGACAATCAGCTTTAATAGAGAACACAAAGGAAATAGGAAGAAAGTATTGACTTACCCGATTACTGATGGTTGATCCAAGCTTGATCTTCTTCGATTCCTCTTCTCTCCAAAGCTTCCAGGGATGCACCTCCTTCACCTGTAAAGAGAAAATTCTCCAAGTACTATCTTGTACATGTATATATGAGAGGTTAGATAATTAATATATCTAGTACATAATCAAGAATATTCATTAATCATGATACATGAAAGAGACTCAACACAATGTTGGAAGAAGAATTCTCTTTATTAACTATCGGTGAATGAGATAAGAGTACAACCCAGCTTTTGAGACAAGGACTTCTCTAAAACCAAAGGACTCTGAGTTCTACTGCTCCAAGACTTTTGAAGATATACCACCAGCATAACTTTGCTCTCCAATCTTGATTGATTAATGCCCTCCCCAAGGCCTCTATTTATACTCTAGGAAATAGAGTGGTTTCAAAGGTTAAGGAGGTTGAAATAGTTAGGATAGTTAATGATTAGGGCCCAACTAATCTCCATTAATCATGTTTTATATTTTTAATGTCAAATCAAGATGTACGTGACTATTAATATAGGCAACCCGCGTATGACACGCGAGTTGCTTAAAGGAAACCTATGTACGCTGATGTACACGGGTTGCAATCTAGATAGTCATGTACAGTACGCGAGTTGTCAATGGAAATAGTCGCGTACATACGCGATTTGCAATGGAGATAGTCGTGTATGCAACTCAACACTTAGAAAAATAATATGGCAAGATGGTTCAAGGGTAAATGCATCCCAAGTCATGCCCATCTATAGTGTTTTGGAAAACTTCAATCCTAAGATGTCCTTTTGTGTACCAACATAAGGAATGTCGGCACTCGGACGGAGAAGTGCCATTTGGGTTGATAACACATATATCTCATAAAATTTGTAAGTGAATTATTTAAACCAAAATTTATGACTAACCATTAAAATAAAAATTCCCTGGTTTTGAAATAAATATTCCATACATCTAAGGAACCTATGGTAATTTGATATTATCTCAACTTAAGGTTGAGTTTGGTAAATAATTTCGTTCCTTTAAAATAATCAAATTAGTCATCTATTCTAGGAGGAGGATATCGATTCTTTGCTAAAATATTATTGAGAGCCCTGTAGTCAATGCACATGGACCATTCCCCATATTTCTTAGGGACTAGGATGGATGTACTTTGACAAGAAGAGGATCTAGCTAAAATATTCCCTTTTTATATCAATTATTGATTTCTTTAGGGATTTCTTAATTCTCTAAAAAAAACTCCTATAAATATATCCATTGGGTAATGAAGAAATAGGAACAAGATCCAAGGGGTGTTTTACCTGGCAATGTAGTGGTACTTTAGCTAGACGTTTGAACACATCCCTCTATTATTAAAGTAATTTGTTGAATTGTTACTGCTATCAAGAGTTGTAATTGGTGGATACCTAAAACATTTCTATGAACCTCTTGCAACAATGAGGTTTGATCATCAATAAAATGAATTTTTTAGCATGGTTGATCATATATTTGGATTTTTTTTATGAAACAATTTTGACTGTCAGCATGGGTCGATGTTCTAGAATTCCATACCACTGGTTTTGTATTTGAAAATCATGTTTTGTTTCCTACATTAATACTTTCCATGTTTTTACCATAAGTAGGGTTTCCCAAACAATACATCAACTATTGAGAGTGGTGCTATATCATAGAGAACCTAATCCTAAAAAGGCTTGATGAAGTAGGAAATATGTCTTTATCAAGTAATCCCGAGTTCTTGTCCATCCTTAATCTAACCAATGTTATAAGGTTGTGGATGTGGAATAGTAACAAGACCTAATTTATTCACAATTTAATCAGAGACAAAATTATTTTGACTACCAGTGTCCACAATCAAATGCAATGGGTTATTCTATACCCATATTTATGTATGGAATAGTTTTTCTCTTTCCTCTTCATCGACGATGATTGAGTTCAAGAGAACTGAAGTCGATGCCAATAGAGTCAAGGATTTTGGGTCGGTTTCCATGATAGATTTGTTATATGAGCCTGAGGTGGAGGTAGAAATCTATGTCAAAAATGTCTTCTGAGCTTTGCATTCAAATGGATCATGCCAAGTTGAACTGTGGTAATCAAACCATTTCCATGTAGGGAATTTTTTGTTGTGTTTTCCCTTATCTTTCCTATAAGGATTATTACCATGATATTGATTTTGAGAATTATTCTGAGTAGGATATTTTGAATTGTCAGAGTCAGTAGTCCGTTGAAGTTTCTTGTTGAAATTTTAACCTATTGGTTTGTTCAAGAACCATTTTTTCTCCTTCAATTTCCCCTAAATATTGATGGAATAATGGAATTATTCTGAAAGAGTTCTAATAGTGAGTAATTCCATATATAGTTGGATAGAAGGAGATAATCACTGGTCTACTTCAAAAAAAAGTATTTTTTCTTCCTCCATAACACTAAGTTGATCCATTTGTCAATGGAATTCATTAGTATAAATCAGTACAGTCCAATATTTCCATCTTCTTAACTCATTTCATTTCTTGTACTATTGTTCTATGTACTTGGGTGGACATAATTTTGTCTTGACATGTTCAACAATTTTTGACCATGTGTCTATGGGGTGACCTTATTCTTCCATTTTAGTCAAAATATTTTCCCACCATTAGGGTAGAGAATTCAACTTATTTATAGATGAAATGGAGACTTTATAAACCTAAGAAGGTTGATTCATAGAAAAGTATGACTGTAATTGTTGTATCTAATTGTCTACAGATTCTGCATCAATCTTTCCTTCCAAATTCTATAGATTCTACATATTTTGCATCATAATTTTACTCAATCTCTTTTCTAAATTCGATGGCCTCCTTTTATTTTATTTCTTCCCCTCCAAGTGTGAGTCATCCACTATTCAAAATTTCATGCTTGTAGTGTTATTTAGTGCCACTTGATTCTCCCATTTTGTCACAAAAGAGAGCTTACACATGATTGTGTTCAAAATATAGTTAGCCATGCCCATTCACAAATATTTAATATTATTGATCCTACCACCTTTTGATTTACTCATAATTTCTTTGGATCATTCGTCAGTGACTCATCATTTCCTATATTTTTTAGGCCCTTCTATCTTAGGGGTTTTTATAATGATATTTAACACCCTTAGGGGTGTACCACAATAGACAGAGACACCATAGAAATCAATCCCTTCCCAATATGCAAGAGAAATAAAACATATAACACTAAAGGATCTCAAATCGTACCATATTTTGGATGGTTGAAGTAGATCCCCCTTGAGATTTTTCCAATCCCACTTGCTTTAGCAATTTACTCATAACAACAATAAATAAGGCAAGCATGCTATATAATATAGTGTTAGGACTACTCTAGCATATATAATCAATAATGAATAAGAAATTAAACGCATCCATGGATTCAATATTCATTTAAATGCACATCATTGGATAGGAAAACCTATTTCTACTAATAAAATCAAATATTACATAAGTGACAACCTCTGTCGGCACGTATGCGAACTAAAGAAACCGAGTCCTCCACCACCTCAATCCTCCATCTCTCGATAGAAATCTCACAAGCAAAGGCAAGCTTGGGAAGAACACTAAGTGCTCCAAGGGACAAAGGGATGTAGACTCAAGTACAAGCAAGTTACGACAACAATGGACTATAGTTTTCTTGCTCTTCAATTCCTCCCCTTCAATGTATCCAAGGGGTTCCTTATATAGTGCTTCAATGAGGTAATGGAAGGTCAAATACGAGTGATATCGAGGCATATGGAAGGCCAAGAGACAAGTGACTCAAATCTGCATAAAGGAAAAATCCAAAAATATTTGGACTTATGCACACATCCCGATGTATGCGGGTTTAAGGGTAATATCTACGTATATACGCGAGAAAGGGATTAAAAGTCACATACAACAAATAATAGGTGTTTCTAGGGATGATATTGAAAACATCAAAGGTACAATAATGGTCCATGGGGTCCAAAGAGTCTACAGAGGGATAGGGAAGTCCATAAAAGTGTGATCAACCATGTGTGGTAAAATCAGCTGTAACAGATGCCCCCTAATGTGTGACGTCAGAGGGGTAACATGATGGCCGAAATACATTATAAATTCATCCCAAAGGTGGAGTGATGAAGAACTAGGTGGAAGAACCAGGAATGCCTCAGTATAGTACAATAATCAATCTCTGCATATGACTGCAAATACATATAGCAGTCCCGGATACATAAGAATGCAATGGCCATGAATACGCATGATATACAAAATGTGACATGTGTGGTCATCGCCACGTACAATATATAATATATCAGAATTTCCATGATGAAGATATACAAAGGATCAATATCTCCATGAAATCTAAAGATATACAATGGATCAAGATCTCCATAATGGCTGAAGATATCTGACATACACTGGAATCAAGTCACGAGAGTTAAAATATCATGAACACTGGCACGATTAAGGAGGTAGCATATGTGAAATGCCACCAATCTGGAAAGTCTTCTACAAACACCGCTACGAATACATGTCCTACTATGTGAATTGAGGTGTTGAGGTCGAACATAGTAGTGCATCATCTGATTACCAGTCATTGATGTATACCGTTAAGAGATGCGAGATCACCCACCGATAATGAAAATGGGAATCAAGGTACTAGAGTGCAATCTAACAAGTGATACTAAATGTGTTGAGGTCAAACACTTGGAAGAATCCATCGATCAGGGGACATTGATGTATTCCCAAACCTGTCGATGGCAAGAGAACCTACCACTGATGACTGTAAGTCTCAAGGCACTCAAATGAATCTAGAATCCTATCCCAGAATAAATGATCTGAAGTCGATGGGATGGAATCTGCTAGAAGGAGGGCATTAAGGCATCCCCCATCAACCAACAAGAGGTACTCAACAATGCTTTATAATGTGGAAGGACTCGAATAATATTTGCATGAACCAGTAATAGTATTGGGAATGGTCGACATGCAAAGTCAAGACAACTGAGGAATGGCCGACTCAGGCTCCAAATTACCTTGAACGAGAGAATAAAGGTGAATGGTAACTGAATGTAGGCAGCATAGACTCAATATACAAAACTGGGACATCTCTGCGACATAAGAGGCATCAACAGAAGCTCCATAGGGACTGGAAGCTTAACCAGTCGGTGGAGATAAACTCAAAACAATGAGTACAGCTCCTAAAGTCAAACTATTAACCCAGCCAATGGATGTGATATACAGTGATCTGTTTGAAGGCGACATGACTTGACTTTTTCCAAAGATAACATCTTTTCCTGTCCGAATTTTTGGTTTTTTGAATTTTTTGGACTTTTTCAGATATTTTGAAAATCTTGAAAAAGAATAAAAGTGCTTTATAGTTACAAATATAGGAGGAGACAAGTGTCAAGGGACAAACAAACTAGTTCCAAGAAGCAAAACATACCTATGTTCAATGCAAGGAAACATGTGCAGGATAACGACACTCGGGGGAATGTCCCCTCCTGGTAAAAAATGGGGAATCAAGCTGCAAAAGATATGAAAAAAGGCTCTGCTTGGCTAGATATGAGACAAGATCGGGTTATATGGTTGATAATCAAAGTGAGGGAAGCCATCATAATGCTGACTAAGGCAAGCAAAACTTATGATAAAGAAATTACAACTTGACATATGCAAGGGAGTCCCGGGGAAAAGGCTAGCATAAAGTTCAAGAGGAGTATGAAGCTCTTGCTCAAGAACATGGCGGGACTAAAAGGAACTCCCAGACCTAAGAGAGGACTCACATCATGGGTCCCAAATTCAAAAGGGAGATAACTAGGACACCCATGTATAGGAAAGCTCTATCATTCACATAGTACGACTTCTAACAATAGCATGAAGGTTCCGTGATACCATGGAATGGGTTCGTACCTAAGGTTAAGATGGAATGATCATAAGGCAATGCATAAGTGCAAGCGGATGTGATATCCTAACCTATATGACGGTTCAAACATAATACCTGTGATAGGAATGAATGGGTCAAAACCTCGGAGAGAGTGTACAAAAACTAGACCCTACATGACAACCATATTAGTCCAAAACAACCCAAAATAGTCAATAAAGAATCCAAACTATAGGATACAGGGAGGAATGATCATGACAACTACACTCAAAGGAAATAATGCGGTGAACGATGGGACATAAAAAAGAATTTAAGGTGTAGACCCAAAATTCACGCATCCACTACCACCCCCGTGAGGGTGACCATTGGAGTAAAGACTGAGAAAAGGGAGTCAACATCCTCCAAAAATGGAGTAGAGGGTGGAATGTGATTACTCCCAAATCTATTAGCACGGTAAGGGGCTGTGGTGCCCCCAAGTCTGGCACTAGGGTTTGTACTAGGACCAAGGACAGGTGATAGGATACCAGGCATGCCAAAAATAAAAGGACCCGAACTCAAGAGAGCATAAATATACTCAAGTAACTATGATCCCAAAGGCCAACTAGCGCACAAATAGCACACTCCTAAGAAAATATACAGCCACATAACAAGCAAACCAAGGGGAGGATATGTGAGCTCCCGAATGCAGCAGGTATGTCTCACCTAGGAGAGGCTCGAAACTCCCATACACTACAAGCGGAGGTACGTAACCAATTATAGTGGGCCTCAGCTTCAACACATAAAGCAATTGTGCTTTTCAACCTCTACCTGGTCGGGACACCTACAAAATAACCTCTGCAATTACCCCCTACGATACCTAGGTAAGGCAAATAAGGTCACCCCAATATAACTAATGCTCAGGCGGACATTCGCAAATATGATCGACCATATGGGCAGGGTAGCAAATCCCGAAACTCTCTAAAGAGACCCCAGATATGAATACAATCCTAGAAATATCTCCGGTGCTCATAGAAAGTGACCAAGGGTCATCCCAATCACAATTGTAGGAACTACCTTGTGCTTAACTCCTGTGTAAGAGGAGTGTCTTGAGAAACACTAATTATATCAAGAATTTCACTCTCTCACCTAGAAAGACACCTAATTGTTTGTGTTTAGTAGTCTTGGAGAATTGACTCACAATGAACTATTCCAAGACTCTAAATCCTAACCTTGTTTGTGAACCCTATAAAAGAAAAATGTGTAGTTCATTTTAAATTATGCATTGATTTTAATTGGCTTTATTACTCAAAGGGCAAATGGTCATGCAACTAATGATGTTATGACACAACAAGAGGTAAAATGTACACCTAACAGTCAATGCAAATGCACTGTGTCAAATGAAAAATAGGGTATGCTACTACGTGAAGTGCAAAATTTTTCCTTCAAATGTATATGCAATAATTTCTATATGAAAATCTAACTAATATTCACCAAGCAAACCTAATGCAAGTACCATGCTAATGCAAAATGAAAAGAATTCATAACTATGGAAAAAGCAAAATGTTTTTGTATTTTTGAATTAAATGAGATAAAAAGAAAAATATGACTCTACAACCCTCAGACTCTGCAACTACTCACAGACAACAGCCAAGAAAAGTACCAAGGTAAAAGAGACCTAATGCACTAATCTCAAAATAAAAAATGAAATGACAAGAACATTTTCAAAAATCAAATCGAAAAGAGTCTCTAGTCAGAAATAGAGGGGAGATATAGACTCCAAAATCATCAAAGAAGACTTAGGAATCATCCAAAATCACCCAGCAACACTTACTCTTCCCAAAAAAGCAAAAAATCAGGGTATATGCGACTGTTCTCAGTAAACTTGCATACATACATGCCAATTCCAGGAAAACCCATGTGTACATGCGACTGTGAAAGAAAAACCCACGTACAGGAAGAAAAATATAGAAAAATAAGGTAAATGGACAAGTCGAGACAAAATTTACTCCTACATGACACTACTGGGGAATCATGCCCCCAGACTCGACATGGAAATAGAGAAATTAGAGCAATACAAGCACATTGAATGCCAAAAACCCCCAAAGAAAAACAACTAGGAACTTCCCCAGCGGAGTCGCCAATTCTATTACGGAGAAAAATTCCTATGGCTTGGGGTGTACCACAACAGAAAGAGACACCGCAGAAATCAATCCCTTCCCAACATGCAAGAGAAATAAAACATCTAACACTAAAGGATCTCGAATCATACCTTATTCTGGATGGTTGAAGTAGATCCCAGTTGATCTTTTTCCAATCTCGCTTGCTTTAGCAATTTACTCTCAACAACAGTAAACAAGGCAAGCATGCTATATAATATAGTGTTAGGCCTACTCTAGCATATATAATCAATAATGCATAAGCAATTAAACGCTTCCCTGGATTCAATATTCAATTAAATGCACATCATTGGACAGGAAAAGATATTTCTATTAATAAAATCAGAGATTACATAAGTGACAACCTATGTCGTCACGTCTGCGAACTGAAAAAAATGATTCCTCCACCTGGGCCTCCACCACCTCAATCCTCCATCTCTCGATAGAAATCTCACAAGAAAATGAAAGCTTGGGAAGAGCACTAAGTGCTCCAAGGGACAAAGGGATGCAGACTCAAGTACAAGCAAGTTACAACAACAATGGACTATAGTTTCCTTGCTCTTCAATTCCTCCCCTTCAATGTATCCAAGGGGTTCCTTATATAGTGCTTCAATGGGGTAATGGAAGGTCAAATTCGAGAAATCTCTAGGCATATGGAAGGCCAAGAGACAAGTGACTCGGATCCACATCAAGGAAAACTCCAAAAACATTTGGACTTATGCACACATCCCGATGTATGCGGGTTTAAGGGTAATATCCGCGTATATACATGAGAAAGGGATTAAAAGTCACGTACAACAAATAATAGGTGTTTTTAGGGATGATATTGGAAACATCAAAGGTACAATAATGGTCCATGGGGTCTAAAGAGTATGCAGAGGGACAAGGAAGGCCATAAAAGTGTGATCAACCATGTGTGGTAAAATCAGCTGTAATACTTATTATTCATAAAAATTGACTAAAAAAACTAAAGAAAGACACTTTTATAAGGTCTGATCTCCACTTTCCTTGAAGAAAGGGGCAACTAATTGCTAGTTTAGTCCCTAAAGGGGTGAACAAGGTAATTTGGTTTCTAATTTGGAGCTAATAAGTATGAAAAGGGATTAAAGCAAATGATATATGCATGAAAAGTAAAATTAAAAGTAAGCTTAATTAGGCATAAAAGAGATTTATGTGCATGCACATTGCGATTATCACCCATTCTTGGGATTATCACCAACTCTTAGGATCATCACCCACTATTACCTAATCCAAGGTTATAAAAGAGATCATTTGGATAGAGATATAGGAGGATAGATTGAAGGAAGAGCAGATGTCGCTACACTGAGAGAGAGAGAGAGAGAGAGAGAAAGTCTCCATAATCCAATACCTTTATAGCAAAGGGTGAGGGTAAAGGAGAGGACCTATATTCCAGAGGAGAATAATTTTGTAGGCTATAAGTATGGATTGTAAGTATTGCACCTACTCTAATTCAATATAAATGGATTCATATTTACCCCTAATTATTTTGTCGAAATGAATGTAATTTTAAATCTATTCGTGTGTCACATTAGTTTACTTTCTATTGGAATGAGAATGGTGTTCTTTTTGCATGTGGCCATGTTCATCTGTGGAGATTCAGGAGTAGAGAATGAGTATTTAAATATCAATACTCATCAGATTACTCAGTAAAACTTCACTTCAACAAGTATTTTTCATTCTTCTCCCACGAAATCTCAACTTTTCTAAATGGTGCATGATAATATTTAGAGAAATAGTGTGATTGTCTATTTGCATATCTCTTGGTGATATTCACATAATCATTGGGAAATAATCGCCTTTATTTCTAGCATTGGGATGACTTTCCTAATAACAAAATTGGCGACTCCATTGGGGAAGAAATTATTTGAACTTAATCTTACAAATTATTTGGGATTTTTTTGTTCTATTTATAAATAGTTATAAGCTCTATGTTTTGAATATATGTTGGCATTGATGTCAAAGGATCAAATATGTTAAAATTTCAAATATCATATGGATCGGAAGTCAAAGGAATCAGATGGAAAAATACTTCCTCTCACACCCATATTGAAGAAATACATATGAGAGAATATGGTATTCGCATAAATCAATAATACCACCATGACATTGGTTGCAAATGCACACATATTTATACACATCAAAGAAACCTGAAAATAACATAGATGTGCAAATACTATTTGTGAGACTTAAGAATAAAGAAAAATATAATTGTGTGTTAAAGTCCTATAAAGAAGTTGGTAAGTAGTACAAATATTTGTAAAGAAACATAAGTAACAAACCGATGTGTGCAAAAGTCCCACAATGATGTTGGAATATGTGCGTCATAAATCACCAAAGATTATCTATGAAAAGTGGCACATCAACGCAGGTCCTAGCTTATAAAGACAAAATCTAGTGGGGTGTCATGTGAATTTGAGGGACATCACCAAGTGGACACATCTCTCGCATCAAGAAGATTAAAAAATAAGCAAGAGATGGATGAGGTGAAGTAATCTTGTGGAAAATGAATATCTGAGATAACAATTGGACAAGAATTGGAATTTCTTGGGGTATCAATGGCTCTCTGATCGTAGAGAGTATCTTTATGTAACAGAGCCACAATGCACAATATAGTCAGTGATGAACAACAAGTAAGAGCAATAGAAGAAAGGATACCCCTATTTTGGATGTGCAAATTTCTTTCTAGGTAAAGATGTAGATCGTAGAGAAGAAAGTGTGACTGAGTCATAAACATTATTCAGATGCAGAACATAGATCAACAAAGAAGATGAATATCGTACTTGTTTTCCTACATCATATTTTGGGAAACTGTCTATACAAATGTAGATACACAGACGCAGATCAAACGGTTATAACAATTGCAAAATTTGAAGAAATGGTATTTCTATGTTGGCAATTTTTCTATACAAATCATATTTCATATCCGGGAGGTCAAACGGGGCAAGGAGAAGGGAGGTCAAAAGGGGAAAGGAGTAGGTGGTCATATCATCCTTCTATTTGGTGCTAGAAAATACAATCAGGGTGTGGAAAATTCCTTTATGTAGTTTCATATATAACTCAGGGGGTCATAGCCTCCTACCATTGGGTGTTGGAGAACAAATGGAAGTTGCTTCCACAACAGGAGAGCACAATTTTTCCACAAGGCATAGTCTGAAGCTGTAAGTCATAGTTTGCATGATCATACTAATATCTATTCAGGTTGGTGCCTAAATATCATGAGTTGGTGCTTACACAGATTGAAGTTGTTGCAATTCGGTGCCAACAGTGTGTAGATTGTACGTGGGATTAGGTTGACACCTGAAATGAGTGGGTGCTCATGTTTGGAGACTATAATATCCCATTGATGTAATTACACACATATATTTATAGATATACATTTGTTCTCAAATATATGTGTGCTCTTTTTATTATTCTTGTGTATGCTAGAAAGTTTTAAGTTCCTTTCTTTCTTTGAATGAATGCATTGTTCTATTAATATGATCAATTACAAGGCTTAAAGAGAAGAGCATTGTTTGAAGAATTTCTAGCTTGTTTGTTTACATATTGATGTGATAAGCTAAGAAAAAGGAAGAACATTTAATTTTTGTCTTGAACTCTCATTATAGTCATTTCCAAAGAAATTAAAAATTTGTGTAGTGATTGCATGGATTTTATAGTTTTGAGACTTTGAATGATTTATTGATTGTGATTTTGGAAAGACATTCTATAGATTTTTCATTTTTTTGTCTCAATCATTTTTGTATTAAAGGAAAGGGCATGAATTTCTTTCAGTGAATTTTTAAAAGTTTGTTTATTAATAGAGAAAGGTTATTAAGGTGCATTGAAGTGTTGCATGTTGCATGAGTGATTAAATAAAGAAGAACCTTTCCCCCTCGGAGATTAGAGGATTCATCGAAAGGAAGAATTTGAATTTTTGTTGACACTTTGCATTGTTTGGTTCTATCCATTAAGACTTATCACTTCATACCCTTTTGAGAGTAAGAAATTCATTTTATAGCAAACCCACAAGTTTAAGTTTAGGGCCTTGGATCGGGATTGGAGAGTTAACATCTCTAAGGCCATTAAAACATCAAAACTAGGATTTTATCAAAGAGTGTAGAAATCCATTAGTAGTAAGGAGTGCTTTCTAGGAGAGAACATATTACACACATGTCAAGCATGAGGTCAAGTTAAGAAAGTAAATTTGGTATCCAATCTTTTATTTCTTGGTGGGATTCAAGCATGTACGTGAATTTATGATAAATGAAAATTCCTTTGGGTGACATCACTTTTTTTTGGATCTTCAGGTTGAGGAATTATGTTTTGAATTCCCTACCCATACACCTTATCTTCACTTACAACTATTCTTCCTAGTCATTGTTAAGCCCTAACTGTTCGGCACAATTCCCAGAGTAGTGTGGAACTTTCCCCCCTATATGGTGGTGTATAACATATTATTGATGTAGGATTGGGTCTATTAGTGGGTCTATTAGTTTTTATTGTACACCTTTGTCTCCTATACATAGGAAGGATATATTATCATGTTAGTAAGCATTGTTTATTGTCTTGTCTTGGGTACATAGTGCATTGTGTAAGGAGGTTCCTACCTCAAAGAGGATTTTTATTTATCTATTTTCTTCATTATTAAGTGTGGACAACTCTCTTCTTGTCTATTTCTTCTATTTTTATGCTATTTATGGGACTTGGTTGCACAACATTTGGTATCGAAGCTCTTTCCTCATGACTGGATTCTAAAAAACAAGTCATCTTGGAATTTTTGCTACAAATTTCTTTCTACAAGGATTCAGAGATAGAGTTTAAAACCCCACTTCCAAAACATGCTGAAATATCTCCAGTATGAAATTCAGATCCTAATCCATTAGAGTTTCATAGATAATTATGGAGGAATCTAGGATTTTTTACTAGTCTAAACCAAGTGTTATAGGGAAAAAGGTCATATCTGAGGCATCCGAGATCCAAATTGAGTGATATCAGTTGCATCCAAAAAAAATGGACCAGGGTATATGTGGTATAATTTTTAGCGACAGAAACAAAATATTGGACACGTGAAATACCATACAAGTTCACTCTTTGGGATAGGCCAAAAATAATAAGCTTTGGGATATTTGCAATAATAATTTTTTTCTCATCAAAATTAGGTTAGACCTGCAGAATTGAAATTTGGACACACCAGGGTACCACATGTCGAATGTTTAGACCCAAAGGAGTCAAAAGTCAAATTTTAACTTAGTTACAAGTCGACCCTAAAATAGTCTTCAAATCAGGGTTTCAAATAGGCGTTCTAGGGAAAAAGGTCATATCTAAGGAATCTGAGATCCATATTGAGTGAGACCAGTTGCATATGAAAGGGGACACACCAGGTTATCTATGGTAGGGTTTTTAGATACAAAAACATCATATTGGATATGTTGCAAACACTACAAATGTTCTCTTCTGGATAGGCCAAAAATAAGTAGCATTGGGATATTTGCAATAAAAAAATTTTGGCACATCCAAGTTAGGCCAAACCCAAAGAATTGGAAAGAGTACAAACCAGGATACATTGGAACAAAGTTTTAGAAACAAAGGTGAATAAATTTTAATTTTACCTTAGTTTCAAGTTGACCATAAAAAAATATTCCAATCAAGGTTTGAAGAAGGAAAATCTATAGTTCAAGCAGTGGTAGATCACATAGATCACCGATAAGCAATTCTCCAAATATTTGAAGATGTCCAAAAATAGGATGAAACAACAAGAATATAAACATCATACTCAAATAAGTTTTGATGAAGCACAAATCATATGGGAACCTGACCAAATCATCGAAACAAGGACCAAACAACTACGAAACCAAGCTATTATTGAGTACCTCATAAAGTGGAAGAAATTCCTAGTTGCAAATTCGGCATGGGAAGATGATGACTTCATACATTTGTATCCACAAATACCCAAGCATTGAGTACAATGCTTGCCTGAAGGGGAGGGGCATGTTAAGCCCTAAATGTTGGGCACAATTCCCCCTATAGTGTGGAACTTTACCCCATATATGGTGGTGTATTATATATTATTGATGTAGGCTTGGGACTATTAGTTGTTATTGTACACCTTTGTTTCATATATATATAGGAAGGAGATATTCTCATGTCAGTAAGAATTTTATATTGTATTGCCTTGGGTACAAAGTAAATTGTGTAAGAGGATTGTTATTTATCTATATTCTTCATTATTAAGGAATGGACTACTCTCTTCTTGTATATTTCTTCTCTTTTCATGTTATTTCTGGGACTTGGTTGCATCACATTTGGTATCAGATCTATTTCCTCGGGACTGGCTTCTGTAAAAAGATTCATATTGGAATTTTTTCTACAAGGACTCAAAGATAGAGGTTAAAAACCCACTTCCAAAACAGGTCGATCTATATCCAGTACAAAATTTAGATCTTGATCCATTACAGTTTCAAATATAATTATGGAGGAATATAGGTTTGCTTACTAGTTCAAAACCTAGTCTAAAACAAGTGTTCTAGAGAAAAAGGTCATATCTGAAGCATCCTAGATCCAAATTTAGTGATACTAGTTGCATCCAAAATAATATGGACCATGGTATATATGGTAGACATTTCATCTATAGAAACAAATGATTAGACATGTGGTATACCGTACAAGTTTTTTCTTCTAGATAGGTCAAATATAATAAGCTTTGGGAGAATTGCAATAACATTTTTTTGGCACATTGAAATTAATTTATACCCACATAATTGAAAAGAGGACACATCATGGTGCCACAGGAAAAAGTTTCGGACCCAGAGGAGTTGAAATTAAAATTTTAACTTAGTTACAAGTCATCCCTAAAATAGTCTTAAGCTTAGGGTTTCAAACATGTGTTCTATGGAAAAAGTCAAATATGAGGCTTCCAAGATCCAAATGGAGTGAGACTAGTTGAATCTAAAATGGGATAGAACAAGGTATCTATGGTAGGGTTTTTAGATACATAAACATAATATTGGACACATGGCATACCCTACAAGTTTTCTCTTCTCGATAGTCCAAAAATAAGTAGTGTTGGGATATTTTCAATAAAGTGTTTTCAGCACATCCAAATAAGGTCAAACCTGCATATTTGGAAAGAGGACACACCACGCTACATCAAAACAAAGTTTCAAACATAGAGGAGAAAAAAAATTGAATTTTACCTCAGTTTCAATTTGACCATAAAACAATATTCCAATCAAGGTTTTAAGAAGGAAAATCTATAGTTCAAGCAGTGGTAGATCACATAGAACACGGACAAGCAGTTCTCCAAATACAGAAGATGTCCAAATATAGGATGAAATAACAAGCATATCAACATAATAGTCAAAGTATTTTTTATGAATCACAAAACATGTGGGAACTTGAACAAATCATCGAAACAAGGACCAAATAACTACGCAATAAAGTTAGTATTGAGTACCTCATTAAGTGGAAGAAATTCCCAGCTACAAATTCGAAATGGGAAGATGATTCACTCATACAGATGCATCCAAAACTAACCAAGAATTGAGGACAACACTTGTCTGAAGGGATGGGCATGTTAAGCCCTAAATATTGGGCAAAATCCCCCTTATAGTGTGGCACTTTACCCCCTATATGGTGGTGTATCACATATTATTGATGTAGGCTTGGGTCTATTAGTGTGTCTATTTGTTTTTATTATACACCTTTGTCTCCTATATATAGGAAGGATATATTATCATGTTAGTAAGCATTGTATATTGTCTTGTCTTTGGTACATAGTTTATTGTGTAAGGAGGTTCCTCCCTTGAAGAGGATTGTTATTTATCTCTGCTCTTCATTATTAATGTGTGGAATACTCTCTTATTATCTATTTCTTCTCTTTTTATGCTATTTTCTGGGACTTGGTTGCATAATAGTCACTGATTGTGAAATGGTAACCTTAGTGTCTTTTCATGGAATATCACATGGGTTAGTGCAATTGATAAATGATTATGGTACTTGAGACAGTAATAGAATCTTTCTTTCAGCTCCTTGGGAGGGTATTTGTTGAAGGCGAGTACTTGCAACCCTAGAAATTGTTGTGTGACAATTAGTGTAACTATTTCATTATAACATTCATCAAGTGGTTTTTGATATTCCACTATCTCTCGTAGGAATAATTATTTCAAAGGCTTCCCAGTTTGGATTTTCACTAATTAAAGTGAGGTTTTACCACGTAACTTTGTTTTTGGAAAAGTAAGTTGCTTGTGAAAATATATTAGGAAATTTTTTAGCAATGTACTTCTATTCTATTTTGAGTCTATACGGCCTTAGGATTGTTTGTTTGATTTTATTTCATAAATTATCATAACAAGTCCTTATAAAACATTTTAAAGTGGCTAACCTACTGACTCCCCATTAAAGGCGATAACAAGGTGAAGCATTGGAATTCGTTGGCCTGAGCACCTTGCAGATACACATACAATCACTGGATTCACTTCATAGCGATTCAAGGAATAAAACAATACAAGGGAAATATCCTATAGAGAAGGTCATAGAAAAGGTTTTTAGTGTTATAATATTGAATAAGATTTACAAAAAAAACCTCCCTTATAACCTTCGCAATTGGTAGCAAATGTTTTAATAGAGGTTTTTACGGAAATTTTTTATAACTAAAGAAACTCAACAATTGGAGGATTTATTGGAGGTTTTTTAATTGATGCACTTTATTGAAAAATGACACAATGGTGTGTCACACAATAATATGCACCATGATACACGATAAAATATTATGCACCAGTGCACTCCAACACATAGAGCATCAGAGTGCACAAAAAATTAACACTACACCGATGCTTCAAAATAATATACATAATGTTATGTGTCACCAAAACAACATTGATTATTATGTATTGATTAAACACACTAATGCTTACATACTATAACAAAGCACTTATGTGACTCTATTATGCCATACACACTAGAAATTTTCGATATTTTTTAAATTTAACAGTGTTGTCTATATATTATAGCCCACTAGTGGTGCATTTCATCACAATAAGCATTAGTGTGTACAAAATATTAAAATGTCCTGATGCATATTAAAAATTAAAAATAACCAATATGATTTAAAATATAAACACACCAGTAAATGCAATCGAGGCATAAAGTTTTGAGAAAACGAAGTGGTGTGGTTAATATAAAATAGAGCACCATTTTTTTTATAATTATGTTTTCCATTAGAGTGAACACACAGCATAGGCTTGGCCCTTGTTAATACCAGTGAGTGCACAACACAAGCTCGACCCTCAAATTGCAGAAGTAAAATGTAGCAGTCCAATATTTCAAATATTGTAGAGATCTATATCAATGATCGATCATGGTAACTTATGATCTAGGGTTTGGTGCTCTTATCCCTCTTCAAAAGAATTTTATAGAATGGATCCTCCAGAGGAACGTCGACGCATTTTAGTTGAATCCTTTAGGGATTTGGTGGCTTCCACGCCTCCCCCACCTCCTTCTACCCCATATTTCAGTGATGTGAATTTTTTTAAGTTAGAATCCTCTCCTAAAATCTAGATCATGTATGTAGCTTCAAGGTTGAAATACCTTGCATTGATTAAGAAAGTAATTATAGGCTAGTTTACTGGAATTTGTCCCTTGCCAAAAAATATGGACGCATCAATAAATAAGAACTGGATTCCCTTGATCTCTAGGTTCATGTAACATTGTTTAAGTGGAAAGTGGGTTTTTAAATTCTTGTTTGAAAACAAAGTTGATGGACATCTCATATTCAGGAGCAGACCTTACTTCATGGGTCCTCATGGTCTATGTTTAAATCATTGGAGTTTATATTTTGATCTAGAAAAAGATGTTCCATCAGTGGTCGCGGTGTGGGTTCATCTCCCCCACCTTCCCTTGCACTCCTAGAACAATGAAACTATAAAAGCAATCGGGAACTCTCTCGACAATTATTTCGACAAAGAAGAACCAAATGGTCATGTGTTTTCTTATGCAAGAATCGGCATGGAAGTAGATCTAGAAAAAGGATTTCCAAAAGTTGTAAACTTGTACATGGATGGATGGGAGCACATGCAAGAGGGTGAAATTCCATCCTCAGAAACCATATCAGTAGAAACAGAAGAAGAAGAGACCCCTGCATCTACTAGTATTTTTCCCACATCTTGCAGAAATGAAAGGATTGAACAAGAACTTAAAGGTTCCCCAGTACCAGGGGGCTCCTGGGTAGAGATAGTAAAACACAATGAAGTCACACCACAGGGTTTCTCCCCAGAACAATCGCCTTCACAAAGTTCTTAAAAACTGCATGATGTAGTTAGACAACCAAACACCAAAGGAAGAAATTCGCGAAGGTACCATAGAGAACATGAAGCAAAAAGAGAGCTATAACTAGGAATACAATGAATCCTTGAGGAAACAAAACTTATCCAATATCCTAAAAACCCAGGAAGGACAAAAATGGATGGAAGATCATGAGTAGGATCTCAACCACTCAAGAAATGATGAAACCTGTCTCTTGGAACTGCAGGGGTTTGGGAGGCTCAAGCAAAGTAGAAGCAATAAAACATATAATAAAACCAAAGAGGCCAAACATATTGCTAATCCAAGAGACAAAAAACCTGTATTGGGAGGCTATGGAACTCTCACATCTATTCTGGAAAAAATGCCAAGGTAAATTCATAAGCTCCAGAGGAGCATCTGGGGGAATAACAACCTTAATTTCAAGCAATTTTTTTTATAAAATCAATTATGGAAAGCCATCATTGGATCCTAACAGAAATCTAGGAAAAGGATGATTTAATTTCAGTATATATTTGTAATGTATATGGGCCAACACAATATAGGGATAAGATAATAATTTGGGAATATCTTTCTAAGATAAAAGAGTACATGTGAGGAAAATACCTTATTATTGTTGGGGACTTCAATACCATTAAGTCGTAGCTGAAGAAACATGGAGGCACAAATTTCAAGGATGCATTTGGTGAGAAGATGGAGGATTTGATTAAAGATATGGACTTACTGGATATTCCTTTGAAGAAAGGGAAGTACACCCGGAGCAACAGAAGAACTGGAATAGGTCATATTACAACAAGATTGGACATATTCCTGGTAAGTTTTGCCTTCCTTCAAAAATATCTCCTCCCAGCCTCTCTTGCCTTCCCTTTAGCAGTCTCTGATCACAAGTCTAAATCCTTGACTGTATCCCCACCGGTAAATCTTGGGTTCATTCCATTTCGCTTTAATTCGGTCATTTTGCAAGATGAAAATTGTTTTGATATAATTCAAAATGTGTGGAACCTTCATTGCTTCGAATCTCCCAGCTTTATTTGGGAATCAAAACTCATATTCGTGTGCTCTAATCTTAAGAGCTCGATTAAATCCATTTATAAGAATCCAAGTCATCTCAAAATTCAAATTCAAACCGATCTTGTCTCTCTTCATTCCTATGTGGAGAATGAAGAGATGAGTTCTACGTTTCTAAGCTAGGAAAAATATGAAAATAATAAACACTGAAAGGTAGGAGGAATAAGTATGGAGATTAAAATCCAGACAACTATGGATAAAAGGGGGATATAGAAACATGGAGTATTTACATAAGAAAACCAAGGCTCAACATAGTTTTAGTGCCATCAAGGACCTTAAAGATAAAAATAGGAATAAGATTGCAGGGCAAGAGGAAATAAAAGATCATGCCTTATATAATTTTCGAGAGCTCTATTCTGACAATGATGAGACTAATCATGAAGCACAAGATGACCTCATTTTTAGAATACCCTCACTCATCAAAGATCTAGAGAACATAGAACTATCAAAACCTATTATGGAATATGATATAAAAAAATGAAATATGGTCCCTTCACACTGATAAAGCGTTTGGACTAGACGTTTTTACCATAAAATTCTACAGATTATCTTGGTACATTATAAAATAAGACCTTACGATAATGTTAAATTGGACAAGGAAAAAATATAAGATCAGTGGGGCTACTAACTCATGCTTCCTGGCCTTAATTCCAAAAGAAAAAATCCCTCTATCGCTTCACCAATTCAGGCTAATATCCTTATGGAACACCTCGTATAAGATCATTTCGAAAATATTTTCCATGAGAATTAAAAGCATCATGGGTCATCTTATCTCAAACTTGCAAGGAGGTTTTGTACATGGGTGTCAGATACTCAACAATATAATTATCATTTAGGAAGATATCCACTCCAACATGGAAAGAAAGGAACAAGGTATGGCTATTAAATTGGATATGGCTAATGCATTTGATAGAGTAAATAATTTTTTCTGTTTGAAATCATGTACAAATTTTGTTTTTCCAAAAGATTTGTTAGATGGGTCAAAGCTTGTATCAACAGTCCTTGGATCACTCCATTAGTAAATGGAAAACCTACTAATTGTTTCCAGGATGCCAGGGGCCTTTGAAAAGGTTTCCCTATGTACCCCTCCCTTTACCTCTTGGTGGTTGAATCAATGAGCGGGAAGCTTCAGCATTTGCAAGAGTTTGATGAATTAAAAGGTTTGAAGATAGATAGAAGAGTCAAAGCTGGAAATCATGTGCATTTTACTGAAGACACCATTCTTCTCAGGGGTGTGTCTTCTATCATTGCAGAAAGATTCAAGTGTGTCTTATATACCTTCCTAAAAGCATCTGATGGCAAAGTGAATTTTGCTAAGTCAAAAGTTTACTGATGGAACTAATCCCCTGGGACTTTGGAAAGGATAGCAAGGACCCTCGGGTTTGAAGGAAATGTAACATGGAATTATTTCAATTATCTCGAGTTCCCAATATTAAAAGGGAAAAAAAGGGTTGTGTACTGGCAAGGGTTGGCCGACAAAATAAAAAATAAAATAAGAGGGCAGCATATATATTACAAGATCTTCTCTATTGCATCCCAAGAAGTGGAAAACATATAAAGGTTTGGAAAGACAACTTAGGACCCACTTCCCCTACCAATTTCTTGCAGGCGTTTTCAGACTTCAAGCAACAGATGGATCATTTAAATATCTCTACCTTATATGACCTTTCATTCTGGAATATGGGTCGGCTGGATCGACCTAGATATTCTAGATCACCTACTTCTAGACTACAATGTCATTCTTTCTTTGCTTCATAGGTCAGCCCAATACATTGTAGCTTGATTGATAGAATATTATGGGAAAAATTGGGCTCCTATGCTATAAAAGAGGGATATCATGCAGTGGACAGATTCCAAAGCAGCAACAACATGGATAGGAAATGGAACAAAGTCTAGTGTAAGTACGGGCTGCCAAAAATCAACACCTTTTTTGGGATTATTTCTCATTGCAAAGCGCTAATTGTGGAGAACCTTAAGAAAATAGGCATCGAACATCCCTTGAGATGTATCCTATGTAAATAATTGGAAGAATCTCTTGAACATCTCTTTATAGAGTGTAAGTTTTCCCAAGATGTATGGCAGAAACTTTATAAAATCTGCATTTTGAATTGACTCTACCAACAAACTGGAATGATCTCTTTGTGTGCTGGAAAGACTAGTACCATGGATCCCTCTCTAACAAACCTAATTTTGTAATAGCATGGTAATTAATCCCAAAATACATCTGCTAGAAGATATGGACAAAAATAAATAAGGAGATCTTTGATGGAAAAAATAAAAGTCATGGCAAAGATCTAGCCTCTGCAAAGGCACTTTGGGTGGAGAATTTATCCACAAGGGGAATGCATAACATCAACAAGGAACCCTTGAAAATAGAGGTAAGAGTTTGGGCTTCCAATTTTATGGTCCCTCCCCCTCCTCTCTCCCTTGGATCCAACCCTCAAAAAGACCCATTACTCAAAATTGGCAATTAAGAATGAGCTCTAAATATTTCAAAATTTGGTGGAAGAAACTTGGTTGCATTTCTATGTTCTTTGACGGGGCCTCGAAAGGAAACCCTAGGATGGTAGGTGCGGGTGGAGTCATCTTTGAATCTAAGGGAAACAAGTTGAAAGAGTACACTTGGGGAATTGGCATGAAGCCAAATAATGGTGCATAATGGCTAGCATTAATCAAAAGTATGGAGCTTGCAAGGAATGTTGTCATTGATGAATTGGTGGTCTTTGGCAATTCGATTATGGTTGTAAGGGAAGTAAGGAATCTAGCGAAGAATCATAACAACACAGCTACCAAGATACATCATATCCTAAAATGCATTGTAACTGAATACAGAGCTATCAACTTCCTCCACCTCCTGAGAGAAAATAACCAACAAGCAGACACAATGGCTAATAAGGGAGTTGGTATCGACTGTGGTGTCTTAGTTTGCGACCAAAAGGTCTACAAAATAAGATAGATACCATAACAATGTACTTCTTCATTTACTTTATGCAATGTTTTTTTTTTGTATTTTCCTTCTTGGGAAGTTTGTAAGGAGATATAATCTCCATAGAATAGGAAATTATCATGATAAGTATAGATTGGTAAAGGACAAACAAGGAGTCATGGATGTGGTCCTCCTTTGGGAACAATATGCTTCCAGAACTCTAGAATATCTAATTTTACATTTTATATAAAAGCTCGTTAATCATTTCTATTACACACACACACACACACACACACACACACACACACACACATATATTAGAGCATCGATGCATTTCATTAAACCAAAAACACTAGTGTGTAACTTTCACAAATGCACTGATGTGAAAGAAACTATTAAAATCACTATAGGTTATTTTGTGAATAGTGACTACTAACATTGCACTAGAATATCTATTTTTTATTTTTTATTTTTTTAATTCCATTATTCACTAGAAATTGAAATATTTTTTATAGTACTATCCATTTCAATTTCAATTATTGTGTTTGTTTGGATTAATTTCTTCCATCATAGACTCTAACATCCATTGTAATATTTTATCGTCCATACATTTAATTAGCAATGTATCATTTCACAACACGGGGAATTCACTTAGTGAACATCTCACATAGCACGTGCGATCATGGGATATTAAAGAATACCCTTAATTTCCAGAGATATTGACCCAAACTCTTTTTGTTGAAACCCCCTCCGAATACTTAAAACCTCCTCCCCACCCCTTTTTATACCTCAAGCCTTATAAAAAACCCTACCCACCCCCATCTTAAACCCCTCATCCCCCAATACCTGCAATATATTGGTTCAATTTTTAATAATTTAAAAACCCACAATATGAACTAACGTGATAGGATATTGTTCAACAAGTGAATCCCCCGTGTTTCACAATGACATTACAGAATGCAATACAATAAAAAATATTTTTTATTATATATCAATAAGAGGCCTTTTGTCATACAAAGTAGGACAACATAAAGTCCGCAATAATCAAAATGTCAACATGCATGTAATTTTTACATGTATTGGCAACTTGTTGTCTTTCAGTTCAAACAATATGTCCAATATATTATACAAAATGTCTAATTTCGCAGACAATTATTTCAAAATATACAACAACTTGAACTAACATAAAAAATATATGGATCATCATTCTTCGCTGGAACTATTATCAGTGCTCAAGTCACCTGCATTACTTGGGTTATTTGGACGAATGGTTTGTTGATTTCCTTAATTTTTTCCTCTTCTTCAACTTTCATATGAAAACATAAACATAAAGTATACCGAGTGTATCTACATTGTTGGGAATAATGAAAAATAAAATAGATAATATACATGAATGTAAATTTAAAAGCAACATACCATAGAAACAATTGAGTCATGAATGATATACAATATTTCAAAACCAAATCTCATGCATTCTCTCAACAAGTCTTCTATTGGATCCTCTCCATACTTTGTTTCCTATATTTTTTATACCTTGTCATAAATCATAGATTTAATATAAAGTACTTTTGTTGTTTCATTAATTATAAAATGAGAGAGGTAAAACAACATAAATACTTACAAATTTCATAATTAACGTTTGATACATTAACATATACTCACAACCCTTGCTTAACCCAATGCCAATCAATTCTTTTGATGGCTCTTCTTTGAATGTTAACACCTATTTCAAGATATATCGCAAAGATGGCCAGTGAAAAAAATTAAATATAAAGATCACAATGTAATATCGGTATCTGGATATTCTCAATGATTACTCAGTTGAATAATCAAACAATGGAAAATAATTCCATATTGAAAATATAAAATAAGTATTAAAGATGAATGTTGATAAAAGATTACAAAGTGAGTGCCATATATATATTAATTGTAAATGCACTTTAGATACCATCC
>LPNX010238472.1:186197-196473 GCA_001517045.1 Pseudotsuga menziesii | reverse complement strand
AGAATTTCTCTCTTTGGTAGTCAGCATTAACTGTCAATAATGGCCATTGGTTTATGGGTAAAGTTAGTCTCTCTATAAGGGTCTGAAAACTAGGCTTCAACTCACATACATAATCGTTATCATCAATTCTGATCTGAGTTAGAATGCCCATCGTCCCTGTTGAATATTTGAAACCATAAATTTCTTTTTCCCATTGGTAATACTCTAGGTAAATTTATTACATTGGCCTCTCAGATGGGGAATTCAATGGATTCCATACATAGTAGCAGGATTCGAATACGATTCAGTATGGAAAAAATGCATAATGAGAAAATATAGTATAGATCCAATACATAAGTATACATCTCATAGATACGAAGAAAATGCATTTTGTTCCACATTTTAGAAGAATTTCATCCTCAAGAATGCACAATAAATCAACAAAAATATCATTCCTTGAAAATTTGGTTATTTAGTTTTATATTTATAGGCCTTTTTAGGTTTTTGTTAATGTTTTTGGGGCTTGGAGGCCTTTTTTTGGTTTAGGGGTGGACAGGTATCAAAGACATGAGTTATACCGTATAGTATCAAAGACAGTAAAAGTACATTGACCATACCATAGACATACTGTACTAAGACTTCACCAAATTTCATACTTCTACTGAATTTCCATATAGCAAAAGGCAATACAACTAAATCTTGCTACCATGAATATGCATTTATGCTAGTTTGAGCAAGGATCTTCCTGAAAAAATCATGTTGAAGTATGAAGACCACAACTGGACACTAGCATTGGACCATGAACATATTGCTTTCCATTACATGTTACTGGTTATATTTCAGGCACTAGCACTGGCACTTAGCAGCTTCTTGTCCTAAGGCAAATGCTTCTTATGCAAAAAGAGAAGAAAGTGCAAGCCCTCCTAGTGGAAGGACTCTATGATTGATCGGTGGAACCAATTAAGTATCAAGAGGACTCTGAGCCCATTTTTACTGCAAATGACCTGCTCCTTCCTCCCATAGGGATGAGTGATGCTATTCTCCTAGTGGTGGTTATGGAGATGTCACAACTAGCCTACCTAAATAGCTGCACCCCAGGGGAGCACAAGATAAAGGTGAAGACAAATCATTTGAAGAAGAATAGGGATCCAGTCCCTTCAGTAAAGCCTCCTGGTGAAGGCAATTATGGCTTCTTGAGATTCCATTAATTTCTAAGCAACCTGCTTTGGGGCATGTTGAGGAAGGTTGGATTGAACTAAAATAAAAACTTAAAACTTAAAAGTAAAAGAAGAGTAACTTGTCAAAGTATGATCTCTAAGTAGAGGAGTTAATGATCTATTTATGGTACTTCAACTTTATCTTATTTTCTTATTCTCAAAATTAAGGAAACAACATGTTTACAGTGTTTCTCTGTTTACTGTTTCTAATGATGCATGTACTGTCATTTCTTTGTTTCCTAATATTTTGAATGTGTTGATTCTAAAACTTGTACCCATTTTAGACACATTACCCATTTCCCTGTTTTAGGTATAACATAGATTACAACTTGAAAAATGTTGAAGTTCCTCTACTGCAATTCTGCTCCTTAAGGTTGAAGTACTGGAACTTCCTCTGCTACAAGACACTAATCATCTACCCTACTAGAAAATGCAAGATACAAATTGGAAACATTGAGGCTTTGTGCTAAGACAGCTTGCTAATGGCCTTATTTGCATCTGGGTTTGTTGAGATCATTATGTGAGCAGCTCATTTTTGTGATGTTTTATGTTTGTGTTCACCTTTAGTCTTCCTTGAGGCCTACCTGTACTATAGGACCTCTTCTTAGAATGAAAATTGAAAAAAAATATAATCAGGAATTTGATCAAAGATGTTGGGTTTTTAGGATCTCGTTTCTATGGTTGAATAACTCAGCTATAAAATTTCCTAGTTCATTTCGGTTTTCATGGGATAGCCTAGAGAATTTTAAACCGCAAATGCTTTTGTATTTCTCTCTAGTGGGTTCAGGGCTATATAGGATGAAATCTTTTCCATCCTCTATGGCTTGAGTTATGCAAATTGTCCCTGGGCAGTTTTCCTTGGGGTAATCTGACCTTTGAATTGTATTTTCATTGGGAATTTAGGGTGCTTAAAGTCTACAGTTTGCTTTTGTCCTTTTATAGTTATAGGAACTGTAAAATGTTACTGTTTCATGCAAGTTTGTGAGTAAAATTTTTCTGTAAAATAGAATTCTAAACTAGTTTTATAGCTGCTTACAATATAGATAGGAAAGATTATTTGGAGTAAATGGGAGGTATAACAAGGCCAAAGGGATTACGCCAATGCCCAAAAACTAATAATTGAAGACTTCAATGACCAACTAGCTCTTAAACTAGTATAAGCTCCAAACTGATTTCTCATATTTCCCCTTTTATATCAGAATTCTCAATAGTTGTCAACTGGGTTGAAATGCATATGAGGTTCATCATTACAAGGCTTAGGGATATTTTCATCAAGTGCTAATAGACTGAGGCAAGAACAAAAAAGACACAGTAGATGCATTGGTTGTTTCTAATATGCTACTCAGTGGAGACAAGTTAGTTAAGTTTAAAGTTGGTGATGTATAGAAAAATGAGGCAGAGACTACTCAAGATTGGAACCTTACATTAGATGCATACTTCCTTTCTCCAATTGCTAAAAAGGTTTCATCATCAAACAACTCTAAGAGTTTGCCTCAAGTGCTAAAAGATTAAGGAAAGAATAGAAAAGTCATAGGAGAATCAAATACATTGGAATTTGGGTCATATAGCTTCAAGTACACACCCAGGACTTGCACTTGGCCTCATCGGATCCCACTTGGGGGGCTTTGAACCCAGGTCTCCACGTTAATACAAACCAATTACCTTGCTGCTTTCCACTAGACCACACTCCTGTGGGCCCCTTTTTTTAATTACTAAAAAGGTTCATCATTACAAGGCTTAGGGATATTTTCATCAAGTGCTAACAGACTAAGGCAAGAACAGAAAAGACACAGGAAGTACATTGGTTGTTTCTGATAAGGAGATCATAAACAAGCTACTCAATGGAGACAAGTCAGTTAAGTTTAATGTTGGTCATGTACAGAAAAATGAGGCAGAGACTACTCAGGATTGGAACCTTACATCAGATGCATACTTCCTTTCTCCAATTGCTAAAAGGGTTTCATCATCAAACAACTTTGATATTTTGCCTCAAGTGCTAAAAGATTAAGCAAAGAATAGAAAAGTCACATGGGAATCAAATACATTGGAATTTGGGTCATATAGATTCAAGTACATACACAAAAGGTTTTTAACAGAAACCACCTGTCACCTATAGAATACAAACTTAGCAAGCACCAAGGTTACTGAGAATATCCTGCTCCATGCCAGGTGTTACCCCCCATTTTGCATGGGTGTCCACACATGAATTTTTTCACATGCTTCAGCAAGGAGTGACATGTTGATGTAGATTTGGGTGGCCTATGTTCTTCGATGTTAGATCCTTGCTTCTATGTGATGGTGCCCTAGTGATTGATGATGTTCTAGAATTGATAGATCTTCACACTAGTAGCCATGGAATGTTGTTTTTGCTTGATCCTTCAATATCAATATATTCTCATCTAGATGATTGTCTTGAAGTTATATCTCGATGACTTTCTTCTTGTACCTATTTGCTTATGCGACATTGATAGAGTGCCCTAGCCTTTTGAGCTGATATGGTATTTTGGATAACATACACTCAAAATTATTGAAAGGCATGGTTGGTTTTCATGTATTAGGGTTAACCTTGACTTGAGATCGAGTCAAAGGTGGTTAGGTCTAGCACATGGTTTGGACACATGGTTTGTTGTAGCCCATGGTATTGTCCCATGGTATTGCATGTGTTAACCTTGACTCGGGATTGAGTCAAAGGTGGTTAGGTCTAGCACATGGTTTGGGCACGTGGTTTGTTGTAGCCCATGGTATTGTCCCATGGTATTGCATGTGTTAACCTTGACTCGGGATTGAGTCAAAGGTGGTTATGTCTAGCACATGGTTTGGGCAAATGGTTTATTATAGCCCATGGTATTGTCCCATGGTATTGCATGTGATTAAGCCTTTATAAGGCTTGAGGAGGTTCCATTGTAAACAGGCCTGGAGGTGAGCGGTGACTAGCTTGCTTGGCCCGGATGGTCGGTTTTGGCCATGTAATGAAGATCTTCATTGGTGTTGGTTTTCCCCGCATGGGATTTCCAGGGTATATTGTGTGTCTATATGTGGTTGCTTGTTTTAATGTTTATTTCTCGCTCATTATTATATTGTATTGCTCATTTTAACCTAACATCATGGTGTATTGGTGTTTGAGGGATGATTTGGATTGCTTATGGTGTATTGGTGTTTGAGGGATGATTTGGATGACACCCTTGTCCCTGAGAATTTGGCTAACTTATGTGGATATGATGACATTGCAAGCCTCTTTCTAGAGTTTAGGATGTAATTCAAGTATGTATTTTGGAACCCTAATTCATCACTCATACTAGCATAATAGAGTTGAATTTCGGTTTGAAGATAGCAGTCTGGGTAGGAAATACTAAATGTGGTATAATTGTAGAGAGGACATTAAGGGTAGCAGCTACAAGGATGTTTTTAGGTTTTGCTCCAGAAAATTTTGGACAAAATAGCAGTGACAGAGCGGACTGATGATGCCTTTTCAGACATGTCTATAAGTGTGCTATTCCTTGGATTTATGGAAGACTCAAATCCTACAAATACCCATCTACAACATGAATTCTTACATTTCTGGAGGCCCGTAAACTGGTAGCATATTGGTAGCAAAACAAGGATGTTTTCAGCAGTAAATATGGGCAAGAAGGGCACTAAATCTGACTGCAAACTTGTCCTAGTAGATCTGTTTGGTTTTGAACAGCCCTATGGTTATACTTGTATGATTTTCAGAACTATTGGCATTTCTTGTGGCATATTTCCGATGGAAACAACACAATACCTGATGGTACCAGGAAAATAGAGGAATAATGCCTAATTCATGAATATTTTTTTGTTTAGTAGCTACTCCAAGGTCACTGCATGCTTACTTCAATGCATCCAACTTCTCCATTGAGTCAACTTGAAATGTGAAAAAATATATTCTTAGGAATATATATTTTCAAATTAACATTAAGAGAAAAAAAAAGCAACAGAAAACAATGATGATGCCCCAAATCATTGAAATTTGACTCATTTTCTAAAAATCTATTGTGTGTTGATATTAGAACTTAATAATTTTCTCACAAGTTTGAGCATAAGAAGAAGCATTTTGAGGTAAATGTAATGTGAATAACAATCAAAAGGACCTGTCCCATAATGTATAAGTTCTAGGCATGACTTATTAGCATTTTGGGCACATTCCAAGTGAATTTGTGCAATCTTAGCAAGTAAACATCCATAAGCCATTATTTGGTTCCTGCATATGGGTAGGATTACCCTCCTCACAATCAATGCGAAGTAGATCTGGTCATAGTATGAGTAATTATGAGAATGCAATAAGCAATTCTGGGAACTTTTCAATGTTAAAGGAGGACAAAAGAGAATTGTGTTAAAAATAACAACCCCAAATCATGAATTCTAGGCACATATTGGAATGCAACAATGGTCCTTTTCAAGTTCTCAAAAAGGGGGGTGATGGCTCAGAATCGCAATAGCAATTCATTGTTAAGGAGTTCCAATATCATAATTAAATCATCAATCTGGGAGGGTAATGCTTCAGAGGTGCAGTGCACTATGTATGCAAACTACATGATTCTAATCTATCAATGAGGTTGCAGCTAAAAAAAATAACTAACTATGAGAAGATCACCCAGAATTTGTTCCATTCGTTCCAACTTCCAAGTGATTGGCTTTGGGCACCCATGTATTCTGACAGTTTGCTAGTGGTCAAGTGGAGCCATACCAATCCTAGAAGATTGCAAAATGAGGGAGAATGATCCAAAAAATAAGAAATCACTATATATTACCTGTATAACAGATTCTGGCAATGACTACAACAATAACATGATGCCCATTAGGAATTTAAGATGTAAACCCAAAGTGCTTGCTATTATAAACTAAAGGAATGAAGCAACAGAAACATATATGCTGGAAAATTATTAAAGTAAATAAATTTGTTGATAAAATAGTTTAATAAAGAAAACAATGGGCATAGAAGTGAGTAGATCATGGAAACAAAAGCAAAACAACATAGTAAGGTTCTGGTCTCTTCACTTGAGTGAGCCCTACCCAAGGGAGTTCAAAACCTCAAGGGAAAAGTTGTTACAGCTGAACTATAGTATTATTTATTCAAATATGCAAGAATTTACATTACCTATGGATGCCACAGCTCCTTGCTATAGAAACTCAGAATAATCACTACAGGAAGATATAAAATTGAAATGAAAAATCAAGAAGAAGATTTATCTTTCTCTTTCCTATCTAGATACTCAATTCTCTTCTAAAAGAGCTGCAACTGACCCAATCAATCAGATCCCTGATTTATTTTGTTTTGTTTTGTTTTGTTGGAGGGGGGTTGTATACCCTTTTCCCCTTACCCAGAAGCAACTTAGCATTGGGGTCCTTTTATTTCTCTTGCCGTCAGCTCTAATTCACATTTCAAACAGATTTGGGGAAGATTGGTAGCTTTTTCAATCTCTTCCATTAATGTTGTAGAAAGGATCCCCCAAATTCTGGTCATGGCTCTCCAACGTGCCTCCTCCAACACTACTATGCACCAAAGAAACCCACCACAAACCCATGACCAGAAAATGGTGAATAAACGCCCTCATTTTCCAGAAAACACTGCTACCACTGCTACGATTTGAAAAAATGCCCTGTTATCCAGCCATAAAACATGATGGAGAAAATGTGGAGAAAACCCACAGAAAACCCAAGGACCAACACGCCCTTGTTATCCAGAAAACCCAGAAAAACGATGGAGAAAACCCATAGAGAACCCAAGGACCAACACGCCCTTGTTATCTAGAAAACCTAGCAAAACGATGGAGAAAACCACTTGAAAAATCTACCCAACATATGCAGGGTGCACTTAGACCACAAGCAGACACAGGCTTGGAGCACTGGTGAACAACGCTGGAAGGAATGTTGAATAAAATATCCCCCTGCATATTGGATATATAAATAGTTTAAAAAAAACCCTTTTTACCCCTAATATACCCCCAATATATTGATTTTTAATTTTTTAATTTTAATCCCCCAATATGAATGGACGTGATATCATATTGGTCCCTAGGTGACGCCCCCATGCCTAAGACACTCAAGAGCCTTCGTGGTTTTTTGGGGTTGACTGGCTACTACCACAAGTTTGTCAAGGATTATGGGAAGATTGCAGCTCCATTAACTGCTCTGTTGAAAAAGGATGCTTTTACATGGACACATGTTACTGAGTGTGCATTTGACAAGCGGAAACAAGCTATGTGTACTACACCTGTTCTAGCTATGCCCGATTTTTCCAAGCCCTTCACTATTGAGAGTGATGCTTGCGGCAATGGACTTGGTGCTGTTCTCCTTCAAGATGAACAACCCATTACATTCACCAGCAAAGCCCTTTCTGGTAAGAATTTACCTACCTCTACATATGAGAAGGAAATGATGGCTATTTTGCATGTAGTACAAAAGTGGCGACCCTACCTCTTAGGGAATCATTTCTGCATCAAGACTGATCACCAGAGTCTGAAATATTTCCTAGAACAGCATGTATCCTCCCCAGCACAACAGAAATGGGTTAGCAAACTCATGGGTTATGACTATGAGATCACTTATAAGAAGGGTAAGGACAATATTGTGGTGGATGCCCTTTCTCCCACATTTGATGACCAAGGTTCTCTTTCCGCTATTTCTATGCCTGTTCCAAATTGGATGCAATCGGTTCAACAGGGTTATGTCAATGACTTTTCATTATCTCCAATCATCCAACGCTTGGACAACAACCCTTTTGCTGTCCCACATTACTCATTGGGATGGTGCTTCACCTAGATACAAGGGTCGTCTAGTGCTTCCCCAGAACACATCTCTTCAACAAGCTATCTTCTATGAACTCCATGCTTCTCCATCAGCTGGGTACTCTAGTTTTCTCAAAACGTATGAACGGGCACGGCGCAACTTCTTTTGGCAGGGCATGAAAAGGACAATTCAACAGATGGTGGCTGAATGTGATTCCTGCCAGTGCAATAAGGGTGAAACAACACCCCTTCCGGGATTGCTTGAACCCTTGCCCATACCTACCCGGATATGGACAGATATTTCTATGGATTTCATTGAAGGGCTCCCTAAATCTGGAGGGAATACTGTGATTTTGGTTGTGGTTGATTGCCTCTCCAAATATAGTCATTTTTGTGCTCTCAGCCATCCCTATACAGCCTCCTCCGTTGCTCAAATTTTCCTGGACCAGATCTTTCGTCTTCATGGAATGCCTTCTTCCATTGTCTCAGATCGTGATGTGACTTTCACCAGTCATTTTTGGATAGAACTCTTTCACCACACTGGCACCAAACTGAAGATGAGTTCAGGTTATCACCCACAAACGGATGGTCAGATTGAAATTATCAATAAATGCTTGGAAACTTATCTTTGTTGCTTCTCCTCTGAGCAACAACATCAGTGGGAAAAGTGGCTCCCTCTCGCTGAATGGTGGTACAATACCTCTTACCACACTGCCTCTAAAATGACTCCATATGAAGCAGTTTATGGTCAGGCACCGCCAGTTCTTCTTCCTTACACCCCCAGCAGTTCTCCAGTTCAGGAAGTTGACGTGGTCCTTCGAAACCGCGATGAGGTTCTTCGCATTTTGCGTGAAAATCTTCACATGGCAAGAAATCGCATGAAGCAACAAGCTGATTAGCACTGTTCTAAGTGCACTTTTGAAGCCGGTGATATGGTTTTTCTTCGTCTCCAACCTTACAAGCAATCCTCACTAAAAATCAAAGGGCGTCATAAGCTCGCTCCAAAGTTCTATGGGCCATATAGGATTCTTTAGAAGATTGGGTCTATTGCTTATAAATTGGAACTTCCGCCTTCTTCCCGCATTCATCCAGTATTTCATGTCTCTTGTCTGAAGAAAGTTCTTGGCACCAACATCAAAGGCCAAACTATTTTACCAGAATTGGATAATGAAGGATCCATCTTTTTGGAGCCGGAGGCTGTCCTCAATAAGTGCACTCGTCAGCTTCACTCTCTCTCTATCACAGAGGTCTTAATTCAATGGCATGGAATGCAGCCCGAGGATGCTACGTGGGAACCACTCCTTTAGATTCAGCGACAATTTCCACATCTAAAGCTTTGAGGACAAAGCTTTTTCTAAGGGGGAGGGGATGTTAGGAACCCATGTCAATCCTTCTCCTTACCGTGTTAGTATATTGTTGTTGGACACATATGCTTTGTAAGTCGTCCCATAGTAATTGTTGATCCATATTTTGTGTTATTGTTGTTGGGCGCATATGATTTGTAAGCCTCCTGTAGTATTTGTTGATCCATAGTTTATATTGGCCCATGGTTTTGACCCATAGTATTGGCGCCTATTTTTAGTATATAAGTGTGTGTTGAGGCCAAGGAAGGCACCGTGAAGTTATTTTGTATTGAGCTTGCTCAAAGGAGGTTGCCCCCTCGAAGTGGTCTGCGATTAATATAAAAGTGATTTTGAGTTCTACTGCCATATCGTGTATTTTGATTAATTATTTGCTGCAGGGTCCTCACATATATATAATGTTTGTTGTTATTATTTAAGTTTTTTACATTGCCTTCTCGTTCATGATGCTTTGTCCTCAAAGCATATTTTATAAAACTCATTTGTAATTTAGATATTGTAAGTAAAACCATGTGCTATTTCACTTTGTTTTTTAACTTTTCTCCTTTTATTTCTTTGTTGATAATTTTTTTTTATTCTTCATTTTTCCCTCTCGTTCTTGCTTCATATTTGGAGTGGAATTAATACGTTTTCAATGAAATTCAAAGGACCAAAGGCCAATTTTTGGTCAAAAACCAATTTTTACCAAAGAAACTCTGAATATGGATGGCTAAAAGCCATTGTGAGGTCAAAGACCTAAATTCAAGGAAACCTTGATCATTTTGGACAAAAGATGGAGATCAACAGAAGCCCTAGGAAGGGTTGGCTCTGATACCAATGTAATATCCATATCCGTATATTCTGAATAATTACTCGATTGAATAATCAACCAATGGAAAATAATTCCATATTGAAAATATAAAATAAGTATTAAAGATGAATGATGATAAAATATTACAAAGGGAGTGCCATATATATATTAATTGTAAAGGCA
>LPNX010238472.1:145809-186164 GCA_001517045.1 Pseudotsuga menziesii | reverse complement strand
TATAGTTTGTTTGTTGTTATTATTTATGTTTGTTACACATGACCACTAATCACAGCTGCTCACAAACTTTGCTAACAACCCCCTTTTTTCCATGTTGCCCTATTTTATGTGTTGAATGAGTTCCATTTTGTTTTCTTTTCTCCAAAAAAACAATTGAAGTTTGATAATTAAAGCTGAATTAATTAATTAGAGTTACACAATCTAAAAAATCAACGATTTCATAACAATTGAATCATGTTGTTGTTGATATGGCTCCTCCTATGATGCAATTATGTCCATTTCCTTGACCATATCCTTGTACACTTTTTTAGACATCCCCACTAGAAAAATTTTGCATATCACCCCGTTCATCCCTTGGGATTTTAATATTCTTCCTAAAAATGTAAAATGACATTAAAATATTTTTCTGTTGGTATGAAAAATTAATATAGCATAATTAAAATAAATAAATAAATGCTTTGTAGTAGTAGATACATATTCTACATAAACATGTTTAGGAATATTACTTTTTGAATGATTATTTTTTTGTTGTTGTATGTTTTTGTTATTGCAAGTTTGACAGGTCTCTTGACCATTTCTCTGGAAATACCTCTTGTATTTTAAATACGACCTGATTCTTGGAATCATCTGAATGATTTTTGTAATGCAGGTAAAAAGTACGTCTATACATTCTTTCCACTATATCTCTCATAGTTTTATAAAAGTATTTCTCCATTCTATTAACTACGAGCACCGCTCAGATAAGCTAAGGACCAATTCAACATCATTTGCATCTTCCATAAACAAATCTTAGGATGATATTCCCTTCTGTTGGTGTCAGTCCCTACATAGAATTCAATATATGCGAATTACCTTATTTGAAACATATTAGCGAATATTCTTAAGTACAATATTACTCAAAATTCAAGAAATAATTCATATTGTTTTTTTTTTATTCACCTAATTCTTCCATCTGAAAATTTTCCATCAATGTTCTACGCTCTTTTGCACTTAGATTGCTAAGATTCTTATCGAGCTTCCCCATTTTATGTCTCTTCATGTCACACATTAACCAATACGTATTAGTTAAATTTACAAATAATTCAAACAAATTAATTTAAATACTACAGTTAAAAAGCACTTGCTTCATTTGCAATTTTGGATGTGCTCCCATCATGTTGACGAGAATTCTTGTTCATTGATCTTGTATCATGCATTTTCTATCAATAAACAACCTGCACCATTAAATACACAAGCTATCAAATTATTATACAAATAAATTATAGAACTTCAAAATAGATAACAACTCTACAATTAGTGTGCTAAAGTACATAAAATGCATCAGTTTGCTTTGTACAAGAAAGTACTGATGTCTTATATAAAAAATGGTGCACCATAAACTATAAAAAATTATTTTACATTTTTAGGAAAAAAAGAAGTGGTGGGGCCAAAATTGCTATTGCACTATTAATATAAACACATCAGTACGTTTATGCAATACGACCAAATCGAATAATAAATATTTTTTTCATTTTTTGGAAAATAAAATATAATGGAAATCCCAACACTATTTGTGTGATATTACTACAAATTCACCAAAAATGACGCAATTTTTTTTAAACTAAAAACTAAAAAAAATGATAGGATCAATAGGGTTTCATATTCGACCCAAAAGGTGGCCCCATCACACCTAATTCTTTCTATATAAAATCAAAAACTTGTTAAATTTAAAATCCCTAAAAATAAAAATCCTAATTGTGAAACAATAGAGGGGTTTAAACCTTAATGTAAAATTTTGTAGTCACATAAAATGAAAAGAAGCAGCAAGAAACTCAAGGTTGCAACATTGAAGGAAACTATGGAGTTATTTTTTTCTAATTTTAGTTAAAATTGAAATAGGATAATAAGATCAATAGTAATATTTTACATACTTCAAATTTATATTATACATGGTTTTGTTTGATTCGCCATGCCTAACAACTTTTTCTCCTCAGAATAATTTGGTTGCTCCAAGTTCCTTCCATGTAAGTCCCTCTTCCAAAACACTCCCATCAAAATTTCACCAAAAAATGAAATATTGTTTCACTTTTTTACTTTTAAACAACTTTTAGAATTAGTTTTTGAAATTAAAATTCCTGCCCCTTTCGCACTTTAGGAAAATAACAACTTATGCATACTTTTAATTTTGGTTTTCAAAAATACGATCACTAGTAGAAAAATAAGTGATAAATGACCGGGCGACCAAAAAATTTGGTCACCAAGTGAAATAAACGACTAAAACACCAAAAACGTTGGTCACCACGGTGTTTTAAAGTGAAATATGACCAAATTTGAGCAGTTTTAAGCAATCACAACTAAAAATGACTAAAATAAATGCCTAATTTAGTCATGGGATAAAACATATAACTAATTTAGTAATGGGATACAAAATATGACTAGACAGTCTAAGTTAGTAATTATATAATATGTCCATTGTTAAGATTTATGAAATTACAATAATTTTATTACAATTTCATAAAATTTAATGCAGCAAATGGATTCAGAGATCCCCCTGAAAGGGGTCTCTAAATCCATCTACACCTTTGAAATTTACAAAATTTTAAAATTTAATAATCAAAATTGTAATTTTCCATTGTTTGAACAATGGATAACTCCCTCTTTTTCAATAGGTCTGCTTCAAATAATGTTATTATTGTCAAATTTTAATCCGCAATTAAAATTGTTTGAGGATCATTTCTAATCACTAGTATGAAAATAGGTAGCCAAATGAGAACCTATTAAGCATTGTTGTGAGGCCATTCTATCTATACTTGTGTATCTAAGGGGATGTTCTTTTCATGTTCATACCTTGTTTCACTATTTTATCTTCCATATGCTCCCTTTGTCACACTTGTAAACTTTCATCTTATGTGTCATCATGTGTCATGTTGAGTCCTTCCTCTTGAAGCTGGGACTAGGCCTATTTGTTTCTTTTGTTACCAATAGGACTCAGAAATTATCATTCCCATACCCTAGGGAAAGGAACTTTTGAAACTCCGTAAGGCTTGAGATGGGAGAGAGAGAAAATGTAAAAAAAAATCATATTTCGTCAAAGGTAGAGTGATCAACAACTTCCAGTGGAAGTCATCTAGTGGATCAGAAAGATCAATTAGGTTAACAACTGGAACAACAAGTGCAAATAAGTTGGATTTTCATTTTGAAACAATTCACATGGCTCAGAACCAACAGGTTATAGATCGAATAAGGAGTTGATGGGTAGGGTTAACATTTCTATTGATCCATAGAGGAACCAAACTTCACAGGTAAGAGAAATTCCTAGTGGTCTAGTAGTAGATTACACTAATTCAATGTATCCGCTATTGTGGGTGGATCTGCTAGAAGGTAGGTCTTGTTTGCGATTCTAGAGGAAAGCATTAGGTGGAGGAATGAGATGACAATGTTTTCAGTTATGATGACAATCTATGAGAATATGTTCGTGTTATGGGACTGACAATGTTTTTGGTTATGATGACTACAACTCACATGCTTTGAGCTCTAAATGCAACATGTGCATTCATCTAGTTCATTCCATCTGTAAAGATGATTTTCTTCAGGGGTTCAAATTCCACTTGTTGGGTAGTTTAATATTTTGAATCATTTCCAAAAGAGTTTTGGACATTCTCCAATAACCCATCTGAGGAGGAAAGGGAAAGAATCTTAGAATCACAATTGCAAACTGGGGTTGTATACCTCTTTCTTCTTTCTTTTCCTTGTACAATGATTTCTAGACTAAAAATAGAAATATCCCTAGTGTTGCATTCCAATATGATTGTAGGACTTGGTATTATAAAATTATCATAATTCCACTCCAGTGCTAATGTAGGACTAGAGCTTCCAAACCTATAACAATTCCTCTCTTATTCATGTTTGTCTTTCATTCCAACTCTAAATGCAGTAGTATAAAGATATTTTGGTCCAGTTTCTAGCAAGGAGTCCTCTTGAAATCTTGAAATACATTAGATCTCTCCAAAATCATCACAAGGAACACATAGGTTTCCAGATTCACTATCATCTACACTAAAATTGGAACTCACAGCTTCTTTCATGGATATTCCTCCTAAAATGGCATCCTTAGGATAGTCAATATTGCTTTCTCCAGTGGGTGCCGCAATTTATTCATTGGAAAAGTCCAGCAGATCTTTAATTTGATTAAAAAAAATACACTGTAATAGCTGTATCCACCTTGGTCACTTCCTCAAACTTCACTCTATATGTTGGAAAGGAAGGTTTTCTTGAACCATCTTCCATACCCATAAGTAATTTATTTGAATGAAAATCGAATTCTCCCTCTATTCTTTCCTCGAGAATTGTTTGTGGGAACCTTAGTAATGAATTACAAGGGAAACCCAAAAGAAGGCCCATGGATAAGAAGGATGGTGGGTATTCAAATTCATATATAGTGTCATAGCCAATTTAAAAAAAAATTCATCATCATCATCACCCATATCAAATGCGACTCAATGTCTCTGGATTGACTAGAATCTTGTAGTTGTCCTAATTCAACTAAGCTTTAAAATTTGTTTATTTACATATTTTTTTATTGATTATCCACAATTTTACTAAATTCCATATATTTGTATTTCGAAAAGCAAGTTATTTTCAAGTCCAAAATTCTTTTCAAGGAAATCTAACTGAATTTAATATGGAATTATTTTAATCTTGACTTAATTTATGTAGAATTCCAAGCAAACTCAACATTCTGTTCCTTTCTCCCATGAAATAACTTTCTTCTACTCAACTTGGAGAAATTTATAATCATAAAATCCCACTCTCTCTTCTCCTCAACAAATTCATAATAAATACAAACCTTTACCTGATAACTTCATCTCAGGATTTCAACGTGTTCACGCCAACCAGTTACATTTCAGAGTGGTGTAAGTTAAATTTTTTTTCTCTGTCACTAAAGATGAAAATGCAAAGCCTTCATAGCATGCAATATTTCAAAAATTATGATGTCAATTCTCCATCAGTCACTTGCTAAATAGAGTTAAATGGTTAACTATTAGAACACTCCTCAATTGATTATTCCCATACCTTTGATATGCCACAATAGATATTCATATCCTGTACATAAATGGTCCATATCTCATACATCTAATCTAGATGAATTCTTATGTAATCCCCTTGGTTTTGACCGCAAGGGGGAGGGGAATGTGTGCCTTGGTTTTGACCTCATGGTATTTGAATTGTACATGATGTATAGATTAGTCATATCATGGCATGGATCTCAAGGCCAAGGCCTTGTCATTGATCTGGTGTTTTGTATAGGTGATCAAGGATGATACCTATGGTGATAGTGCTAAGTCAAGAACAATATATATATTTTGATATACTATGTAATATGAAATTAATAAAATACCACAACTAGCTATGGGACTATGAACGTTAAAGAGATGGGGGCATGATTCCACAAGGGATGGTGAGGGGAGTTAGTCAAACTCCTGAGCTGATAGGGTATGACCATATGTCAATGGGGAAACCCATGAATCCTTAGATACCCTTTTTGTCCTCTGTCCTCAATCATAAATTTCTTCCATTAGTTGGTGAGGCAGTTAATTCCTTGGATAGAGTAAGGCATGGCAATCTTATGGATTGACTAAGCAAGCCTGCAAGTTTGTAGGTCTACAGCCTGGGAGGACGCATTCTTGCCTCTGCATCAAGTAAACCCATGTGGGAATGTGTTTCCATTCCCTCATCCCTGAGTCACGTTGAACATTGGGTTCATTCATGTTGTTGGTAGATCAATTTGGGGGAGTCGTATTTTCTATTCGTGGTTGTTCATTATTCTACCATTCGATCATTTTGATTAGTTTCTTCATGCATGTGTGTTCGTTCAATACCCTGAGTAGCAGAAGAGGAGTTTCATTGTGTTTTTCTGAGTGGTTGGGAAGTGGATATCTCTCGATTTTATGAGAGTGTGACCCTCTATGGTTTCCCGATTTCCCTGGAGACATGCACTATCGTGGCTCGACCATACTGAGTCGTGGATGCACGGTTCCACAGTAGTTTGTTTGTGTGACATTTTGGTATGAGACCTTGTTTTCTCTATTTTATAGAGTGAATTCTATTTGGCTTGTTACCATAGTAGTTTGAGAAACCCAACTATAGGTTGGTTTACTTGTGGTTTGATGTGAATGTTGGATTGGCTGATTTAGTCCAAGGAACCCTTAAGTTATTGGCTTGTTTCCTTAGTAGCATGTGAAACCCAATTTTTTATTGGCTTGGATGGATAGTCTATGAAACCTAGCTATGTGTTGGCTTGACTTTGTATGATATGACCTGATTCTGTGAGTGTTGGTGTGGTTGAGTAAGTCCTGATAAACCCAACTGTTTGTGGCTTGTTTCCTTGGATAGTCTAAGAAACCCAATTGTAGGTTGGTTTGACTAAGTTTTGATGTGAATGTTGGCTTTGCTGAGTAAGTCCAAGCAACCCTTATGTTATTGTCTTGTTGTCTTAGCAGCCTATGAAATCCAATTGTATATTGGCTTGGTTGGAGAGTATGATAAACCAAACTAAAGGTTGGCTTAAATGTGTGTATGTGCTTTGGTTTGGCTGTGTGTAAGCATGCTGCTTCCCTAGTTCCTTATGGAAATCATGCCCAGCTCAGGGGTGGCAATGTGTTGAGATATTTATGAACACACTGGCCTATGGTTGGGTGGAACATTACAGCGACATAGCTAGTTGTGTGACAGCTTAATCATCAAGATAAGTATTCTTTGTCCTTCTTGGTTTTGAAATGTATTTACTTATGAATAGGCATGCTAAATATCATGAATTGGTTAGGATGAATGCTTGTTTATGCCATGTATTTGTCTATGAATTTCTATGTTCATGTTGAATTCTTATTGATGGTTAAGTAGCAGTTTACTTCTGTTATGTTTTCCTGCATTTTACTTATATACATGCCTTGTGTTTTTGCATTGCATTTTCCTAAGTTCATGGAGGATAGAATCTTGTTATAGGGCCATAAATGCAGCTAAGGTAAGAATTGTTGAGTTTCCACCCCTTGGAATCCGCTTGCAGAAGGCGCATTAGAGGAAATTTCAATTTAAAATGGGCCTTCCAAAAATAATACAAATTCCATGTCAACATGTATTAGCCAATCAAAATGCTTTAAAATTAAAAAAGGGAGCACCTCTTAAACAATTTTTTATTATAAATTTGGGGATAGGTATCATTAAAAAAACTACTTGTTTTGTTCATATTTTCGACATATCTCCCTGTGTTTTTACTCAAATTTCGATTGGGAGAGCTCATTGGATGTAGAATTAAATTTTGTATCCAACAAGTACCCACTTGGCATACTTTTGATGGGCCCTGCTACCCCCAAAAAAAGAAATACCTGAAAAAATGGGATGAGCTCGTTGGATGCGGAATTAAATTCTGCATCCATCAAGTACCCACTCGACATACTTTTGATGGGCCCTGCTACCCCAAAAACAAGAAATACCTGAAAAAATGTGATGATGATGTCATCATCACATTTTTTCAGGTATTTCTTTTTTTTGGGGTAGCAGGGCCCATCAAAAGTATGCCGAGTGGGTACTCGTTGGATGTAGAATTTAATTCTACATCCAACGAGCTCTTTTGATCGAAATTTCAGTAAAAACACAGGGAGATATGTCGAAAATGCGAACAAAAAAGTAGTTTTTTCTTTTCCTCCAAAATTTATAAAATTATTTTATTATTTTAACTATTATTTTATTACTTTTCCTTAGGAGGCACATTTTGAGTTGAAATTTCCTCTAATGGAAGGCAGAAACCGGAAGAAGAAAAGTTGAACAGGGAAGAATCGTTGTGTTTGTACACCTTGTGGTCCACCTATGGAAGGCGAAAGGCGAGAGGCGGAAAGGGCAGTTGAAAACAAGGCAGAGTGTGTGTTTTCCGATCTATGAAGTCCGAGGTCAAAATGTGGAATGAGGAAGTGCAGAATAATTCTACGGAAAAACAATAAATTTTTGAGTTTCGAGGTCAAAAAGGATGAGAGAGGAAGTCAGAAGTGCAGAAAAGGGTTAAGGTCGAAAGTTGTCTTTCTGATTTCCTAGTTTTGAAGTGTGAAAGGCGGAAAGTGGAGGTGCAGAAGGCGGAAGAACCGTTAAATGTTCTGTCGCACTGATTTTTTGATTTCTGAGTTACGAGGTGTGGAAGGAGGAAAGCGGAAGTGCAGAAGGAAAAAGGCAGAAGAGCCATTAAATGTTCTGTCACACTTTGATTTTCTAATTTCCTAGTCTTGAAGTACAGAAGGAAAAAAGAATAAGTGCGGAAGGAGGAAGGAAGAAGAGCTGTTAAATGTTTCATCGCACATTGAGTTCCTGATTTTTGAGGAGCAGAAAGAGGAAAGTGGGAGTGTGGAAGGAGAAAGAGTCATTAAATGTTTTGTTCCACATTGAGTTTTCGATTTCTAAGTTCTGAGGTGCGGAAGGTGGAAAGTGGAAGTGCAAAAGGCGGAAGAGTGTTTAAATGTTCCTGTTGCACATTAGGTTTCCAATTTTGATTTTCAAGGCTGGAAGGGAAGAAAGAGGAAGTGCATAAGGTGGAAGGAAGAAGGCTTACAATTCACTTCGTTGAACCTTTAAGTTTTCAGCTCTCAAGTTTCGATGTCGAAAAGGCGAAGAGCATTGAGTGCGGAAGGCAGAAGGTAAAGTGTGAAAAGGACAAGTCAAGTGCAAAAATGATCATTACAGTCACAGAAGGGATCTGTCAAGGGTGGAATGAATTTTATAGTGGTTTCTAAACCTGAAAATGAAGGTTGAAGTGTGTGTTAATGTCCATGCCCTATGTTTCGAAGGAGAACAAGGGTTCTTGAAGTAAAAATTTTAATTTATCTGCATTATGGGGTATGGGGACGTTACATTCTGGTATTAGAGCAAAGGTTGCAGTGCTAGGGCCTAAATGGGTCAAGCAGAACAATTAAAATGAGATAAGAACACCTAGTTTGTGGATTAACAGAGCTGTTGGTTGCAGCATTTGTATAAATGTGCCAAGGTAATTAATTGCAGAAAGAAAACTACAGTGAAAAAGAGTGTTATTTAGCAGAATGGGTAAATTTATCCAACCCGATAAAATACCCTTGGCAGTTCTTAATAAAGAGGCGGACTTCAAATCAATGGTGAACTCGATTGTATAAAGGATTTCACACCCATCATCTACTATTAATGCACCTTGACCGTAGATCTGGATTTTACTATGATCTTGATTGTTCATGCCTGCAATAAACAATTGATAAGTGATTTTTGAATTTTTGAGATTGTCTAACAATGGTGTATGCTAACACATTTTGTGGAGTCACAGTGCATCTTGAAAATTTGGTCTTGGTCCAACCAAGAAGATCAACGCCAAGAATATTAACAGCATGGATGATGCACAGGATCCCTGTGGACATGGGGAAGATGCTATGGGGGAAAATCCAAGAGATCCAAAAGAGAACAGAGATCCACTCCAATGTTGGAGATGTGGAGGACCCCATCTACGAAGGAGTTATCCACATGGGGAAGGGTATGTAAGGGAAGCTTGCAATATCTAAGAATCTAAAACAAAATTTGATGAGAAGAGAAACCAAGATATTTCCCCATATATTGCAGCTACCATAAGGAGCCTAAGGGTGGAGTTGCAGAGTTGCAAAGGGGAAAATAAAAGGATGATCAAGGATCTAGAAGAGAAAAACTAGTCAACTACAACCATGCTAGAGAAGTTGGTAGGCCTCCAAAGGCAGATAAATTCTAGACATTAGATAACAAATATATAAGGGAGTAGGACAAATTCCCACAAGAAGAATATGAATCTTGACCCAGGGAAGAAAGGTTTTAAACCTTCTCACCTTCTAAATTAGAAAAGACAGACATCACAAGGTGTGATTAAGACCACTAAAATTATGGGAGACAAGCTAAGGAAACCACTCAAATGTTGGGGATGTGGAGGAACCCACCAGTGCAGGAATTGTCCACTTGAGAATGGGAATGAAGGTCAAGTTCACAACACCCAAGGAGTTGAGACTATGGGTTAGGAAGAAGGGACCATTCCAAAAATTTGTGCAATATTAGAAGACCACCAGGCATACCATCAATCAACTATGGTGGAAGTTGAGGGTGAGATTGTTGAGCAGACTATTTCCATTTTGATTGACCCTAGATCCACTCACAGTTATATCACCCTTAGACTTGTTGAGATGAGCGCTTTGAAGAATTAAAAGCATGGAATATCATGGTTAGTCCAACTAACCACTGGAACCAAGAAGAAGGTCATTGAGGTGGTAAAGAAATGTCCATGGTCATGGATGGGTTAGTCACTTCTGCATATCTGAATGTCCTACCACTTGGTTCCTATAATGTCCTCATTGGAATGGATTGGTTGGAAGCACATAGAGAAAAGCTTGATTGTTACAACAATAATTTTGAGTGCTTAGATGAAGAAAAAAAACTAAAGGTGGTGAAAGGAATTCCAAAAGTGATATCTGGAAGGTAGGATTCAGCAATTCAACTGAAGAATTTATATGGAAAAGGTTGCAGAGTGTATGCAACTCATGTTTTCAAGGAAGTAGAGAATGATACTCCTTGGTTGGAGGGATTTAATGTGTTGTAGGAATTCAGGAATGTTTTTCCTAAAGAAATTACAGGATTCCTCCAAAGACGGACATTGATTTCATAATTGAACTTGTTCTAGGAGCAGCACCAATGTCCAAGACACCCTACAGAATGAGTACACCAGAAATTCTAGAGCTGAAGATGCAATTGCAAGAGCTATTGGAAAGAAAGTATATTAGGCCTAGTGTGTCTCCTTGGGAAGCACCATCTCTGTTTGTGAAAAAGAAAGATGGTGCACTCTGGTTGTGCAAGGTCACTGAGAAGAAAAAACATCCTTTGCCTAGGATTGATGACCCTTTTGATAAAATGGAAGGAGAAAGGGTGTTTTTCAGGGGTGACTTGAGGCCTTGGTACCATCAAGTAAGAATCAAGGATGAAGATGTTCATAAGATGATATTCATAGAATGGTATGGACCTTATGAGTTTGTAGTGGTATCATTTGGTTTCACAAATGCACCAGCTACATTTATGTGCCTCAGGAATAATGTTTTCAGCAGGTACTTGGACAAGTTTGTTCTTGTTTTCCTTGATGCTATTCTTACTTATTCAAAGAATGAGGAAGAACATGTGGAACAATTGAGGCTGATTTTGAAATTGCTCAGGGAGCATAAGCTATATGCAAAGTTGATAAAATGTGACTTCTATGAAGATAGGATTTATTATTTGGGTCACATTATCTCAGATAAAGGAATATTTGTAGACCCTGAAAGGATTGAGGCCATTATGAGTTGGCTTGCTCCAAGAAAAGTGAAAGATGTAAGATATTTTATGGAACTTGTAGGATATTACATCAGGTTCACTGAAGGATATCGTGCAGGTAAAATTGAGTCTATGTATGGGCTAAGGAGGCCTGCATGTGAGCTTGTAGATCCATGAGAATATGACCCTCATATGTATGTACAATCATATCAAAAATTCCTGAAGACTGTAGGTAGAATGACCTAAATAGGAAAATATGGTTGTACCCAATGAAACCAAGGTAGAAATATGCCATGTGCTATGAGAAGGATCTCATGAATGAAATCTAAGCTCTGAACAAAACATATTTTAAATTTTGTTGTTGATTTCTATTTGACTGTTTCGCTGATCTAAAATGGTGTCAAGATGACATGTTGTATGTAGATGTCCAGGTTTTGGGAAACATGTGTAAGTAGGGGATAGGTGTTCCCACTTGCAAAAACCAAACAATATGAGGATGGCATCATGGTTGCAAAAATACAATTTTTCTGTGGGAAGCATAATTGTGATCTAGATTTTGATTAACTATCAATGTTATTGATTGTTTGATATTTGGAAAATCATGTATGCATGAAATAGATTTGAAAATATATGATTGATTTTTTTATAATAACATCTCATGTGAAATGCATGCTGGTATGTGACGTAGGTGAGATGATGAAAGTACGCCCTTGGAGTACATAGCTTCTCGAAAGGATGTGTTTGGAATACATAGCTCCTTGGAAGGATGTACTTGGGGTACATAGTTCTTGGAAGGATGTATTTGGGGTACATAGCTTCTTAGAAGGATGTGTTTGGATGTATGGATCCTCGAAAGGATGTACTTGGGTACATAGCTTCTCCCCCTGGCCAGCTAGGCACCGGTATGCATCACTGGGGACTCCTAGGGTGTAAGACATCCGATTAGACTTCTTTCCACACAAATTCACATTGTAAGGGGACTATCATGAGAGTGGGGGCTCCATGGAGAGAATAACCCCTAGGTATTATGGTGTCCAAAAAGGAAGTGCCTTATCTTGGTGAGAACTAGAGGAGGTGCTAGGCCCTTGAGCAGAGTTTCCATTGAAGCACCTAGAAAGGTGTTAGGCTCTAAAGTGGGATTACCAGATCTCGGTTGAGAGATGCTATATAGATAAGTATTTGATTACTTGGAAAATCCTTGTTGATTTTTTGTAATTACACATGTGCATATGATGTAGCTATGATTTTGAAAATATTCTTAAGGATTGAATCCTATAGGAATGAATCTAACATGTGAATTAATTCATTGTGCTGACCGAAAAGGAAGCACTTGAGTTTGGTGAGAACCTAGAGGAAGTGTTAGGCTATGGAGCAGAGCTGCCATATCTCGGTTGAGAGATGTTTTCACATGTGATCCGAGGCTTGTGGAAACTTCGATACCTTTTAATGCACACCCTAGAAGAGAACAAGAAGGGTGGGTACGCTTGAGGGATTGTATAACAGAGAAGAGGTACCATCCTTGTGTTGGGTGGGGCAGGTCTTGTGGGTGCCATAGCTGTGAAAAGACAAGTTGGATACCTGTGAATCCAAAAGAAGATACTTATACAGATAATTATTTGGTTTAATTAGAAATTTCTTGTTGGTTTTATGTCAATATACATTTGCATGTGATTCATCTATGATTTTGAAAAATATTGCGAATACTGACATGGGGATTGACTCATTGCTTGGGGCTTGAGCATAGGTATTGTTGGTTTCCAAAGACATTGGAAATGTTCCAAGATGAGGAGAAGGATTCTCCAAGACCCATAAAGAGTCCAAGATCATTCCATTGGACAGGTAAAGGTGCAAAGGAAGCACCACAATCCCGGTGAGGCTACATGGAGCTAGAGGATGTCCTGCATTTGGAACATCCATTTTGTTCAATTTTGCAGAACAATGAGGGAGGTGCCAGTGTAGCATTTTTTGTTTAATTTTGTAAAATCAATGAGGACAATGTTGTTGTAAGGGAGAGGGTAATGTAATACCCCTGGTTTTGACCCCAACGGGTGGGGATGTGTTCCCTGGTTTTAGCCCCATGGTATTTGAATTGTACATGATGTATATATTAGTGAGATCATGGAATGGAGCTCAAGGACAAGGCCCTGTCATTAATCTAGTGTTTTGTATAGGTGATTGAGGTTGATACCTATGGTGATAGTGGTAAGTCAAGAACAATATATATTTTTTGATATATCATATAATATGCAATTAATAAAATACCAGAACTAGCTATGGTACTGCAAACGTTAAAGAGATGGGGGAATGATTCCAAAAGGGATAGGGAGGGGAGTTATTCAAACTCCTGAGCCAATAGGGTGTGATGAGATTTCAATGGGGAAACCCATGAATCCTCAGCTACCCTTTTTGTCCTCTGTCCTTAATCATCAATTTCTTCCAAAATTTGGTGAGGCAGTTAATGCCTTGGGTAGAGTAAGGCATGGCAGTCTGATGGATTGACTAAGAAATCTTGTAAGTATGTAGGTCTATAGCCTGGGAGATCATGTTCTTGCTTTTGCAGCAAGTAAAACTGAGTGGGAATGCATGCCAATTCCCTTATCCTTGAGTCGCGTTGAACATTGGGTTCATTCATACTGTTGGTAGATCCAGCTAGGGGAGTCATGTTTTATGTTTGTGTTTGTTCATTATTCTATGATTCTGTCATCCCAGACCATTCCATCATTCTGATCAGTTTGTTCGTGTGTGTGTGTTGATTCACTACCCTGAGTAGTGGAAGAGGATTTTCGTTGTGTTTTTCTCAGTGATTGGGCAATGGAGATATCTCTATTTTATGAGAGTCTGACCCTCTTTGGTTTCCTGATTTCCTTGGAGACATGTAGTGTGGTGGTTCAACCATCCTGAGTTGTAGATGCATGGTTCTGCACTGTTTTATTTGTGTGACATTGTGGTATGATACCCTATTTTCTTTGTGTTATAGAGTGAATTTTGTTTGGCTTGTTACCATAGCAGTCTAAGAAACCCAACTGTAGGTTGGTTTGAATGTGGTTTGATGCGAATATTGGCTTGGTTGAGTAAGTCCAAGGAACCCTTAAGTTATTGGCTTGCTTCCTTAGTATCCTTTGAAACACAATTGTTTATTGGCTTGGATGGATAGTCTGTGAAACCCAACTATGTGTTGACTTGACTGTGTATGATATTACATTAGAGGAATTTTGGGGTCTAAAATGGGCCTCCTAAGGAAAATAATAAAATAATAGTTAAAATAATAAAATAATATTGATTAATTTTGGAGGAAGAAAGAAAAAAACAGCTTTTTATGTTCGTATTTTCGACATATCTCCCTGTGTTTTTACTCAAATTTCAATCGGGAGAGCTCGTTGGATGCGGAATCATCATCACATTTTTTCAGGTATTTCTTGTTTTTGGGGTAGAGGGGTCCGTCAAAAGTATGCAGTGTGGGTACTCGTTGGATGCGGAATCAAATTCCGCATCCAACGAGCTCTCCCGATTGAAATTTGAGTAAAAACACAATGAGATATGTCAAAAATACGAACAAAAAAAGTAGTTTTTTTTAATGACAAATATGTCAATTCAACCATTATGGTTGACTTATTTTATTGAAATTCTATTGGTTCTTGAATTCCAACTCACAAAAAATTATTTTGGCACGTTTTCTTATAAGGCCCATTTTAGACCCCAAATTTCCTCTAATGCCAGATTCTATGAGTATTGGTGTGGATGAGTAAGTCTTGATAATCCCAATTGTATGTGGCTTGTTTCCTTGGATAGTATGAGAAACCTGTTAGATTTTAACATTTAAGCTAGATTTGTATTAGGATCTTTAATTGAGAGAATAACAAGCACATCAATCAAACACAAGAGACAATGAACATAGTGTTTTTCCTCGGGAAAACCATAAATGGAGAAAACCCCACAACTTCCTCAGAGATAGAATCAACACCAAAAGTAAAACCCCAAAATAGTAAGATGATCTCCTGACAGCAGTAGCCTCTTTGTTTCTAGCCCCAACAACTTCTTCTCCCTCAGTTATGTGCTACAACTAAGTGTGAGTGAGTTTGTGATAAATAGAGAGGCTCACTCTCTATTTATACTAATTCCTGACTTGACAATAGCTCACTAGGGCTGAATTCACTAGGTGAGTCTAACAACCCTAAGGCCCCGCAACTACGGGGACTTTAACCCTTGATCAATAGGAGGGTTACCCACAATGACTTGACATGACTTGTTTACATTATAGAAACTCCCGATCGGAACATCGGGGCATGACATGACTCAATTACATGACAAACACTTCCTGGAATAAACATCGGGGTACAATACATAAGAAATGCAAGTGAATACATTCCAAAGTTACAATTACATCAACACTCCCTCTTAACTAGGAAGGTATTCTCTCGACACACTTTATCAGCACAAGTCTTCTTCTCTGTATCATCTATATCATCATCGAGTCCTCGTCATCTTCATCTTCAAGTCATCTTCATCTGGATCTGGATCATCACTGGATATGGATCGTCATCACTAGATCTAGATCATCACTCGATCTAGATCATCTCTGGTTCCAAAACATCTTTGTTGGATCATCATCACGGTTGCTATCTCTTGATTCTTCTCGTCATAGGAAGTTCTACATATCCAACCCTTTTTCATGCTGGTTGTAGGCCTAGCCTCCATGTAGGTCTTTTGTAGCACTTATATCTGACCCTAAGTCAGAATGGCCTACCGATCACTTACATCTGATCATGTAGGAACCAATCCTATATTCATATCAGAAAGGCACACCCAACACTCACATCTGACCATGTGGGAACACATCCCACAACCCTGTCAGAAAGGCCCAACACTCACATCTGACAACCAATGTCAAAAAGGCCCAGCACTTACATTTGACCATGCGAGGAACCAATCCTATGTACATGCTGAAAGGGATCTACACTTACATTCGACCATGTAAGGAACCAATCCTATGTTCATGTTGAAAGGGCTCTACACTTACATTCGACCATGCGAGGAACCAATCCTATGTGCATGTCGAAAGGGATCTGCACTTACATTTGATCATGTAGGAACTAATCCTATAGTCACATCAGAATGGCTCTGCACTTATATCTGATCATGTAGGAACCAATCCTATAGTCACATCAGAATGGACCTTAGTCCCAGACTGAGTGTTCCTGGTAACTGAACAGGTTCCTCCATTCCAAGAATGGCATTCAGTGCTCATATCTGACTATGTAGGAACCAATCCTATAGTCCCATCAAAATGGCTCAACACTCATATCTGACATGCGATGAACCAATCCTCTCATCATGACATAATGGCTCAGCCCTTACATCTGACCATGTAAGGAACCAATCCTCTCACCATGTCAAAATGGCTCACGGACTCATCACTTCCCTTTGGAGGGAACCTCGATCTAGAGAACACTAAGCTTCTCCCTGAAGTACTCAAACTTCACTCTAGCTAATGGCTTCATCAACACATCAGTTATCTGTTCGTCCGTTGCAACATACTGGAGCTTCGCTGCTCCTCGCTGCACTATATCCCTAATATAGTGATACTTAATATCGATATGCTTCGACTTGTCATGGAACACCGGATTCTATGACAACTTCACACAACTCTGGTTGTCGCAATGTATACAAGTAACATCCAACTGGAGATCAAATAAATCAGAGAGTAGCTTTCTCAGCCATACTGCCTCACAACTAGCTGAACAAGCTACGACATTGTAATACCCCCATGACATTTCTTTTACTTTTCATGTTTTGAAAATCATTTTATTTTATTTTTTATGTAATGAGTTATGAAACTAAAATACTGTAATGACATTTACACAAACAAACCTTTTATATTTATTTATTAATAAATAAAATAACACTTGGAGAACTCAACTACATGAGGGGACACCAACCATGGCACCAAAGAACATGTGTAAGCAAGCTAAAGTGATTGATACCAATCAAATCCAATCCAAAGCTCAACAACCAGACAAGGTCCTAAATCATAGGGATTTAGGGATCTGATTGGAGATTTGATTGGGATGCCATAAGACCTAGGCAAAGTTATTATATGAGTGCATTGGAATAGCATGGGACGTCGTGTTGTGCATGGGAAAAATGAGTGTTGAGCGTTTTTTCTATTTGTTATAAGTTCGTCATGAGAACTTGTTACAGACTCGAGGTTGAGTGTCGTGAGGAAGTGTCTTACTGTTTGGGTGCATGGTTGATGATCCAGCTCGGGGGTGGAGTGGAGCAAACCGTTGAGTTGTTGCCTCCTATGGTTAGGAGGAGTTAATTCTCCAAGCGTGTTTTTCCTAGATTCACGTAAGTAGATCTAATTTTCCTTGCTTATGCCTAGACCTGTAAATCTGCATTCTTGTAAAAAAAACTATGAACGACATGGTCAGGAAATTAATTGTTGATTAGAGTTTATTTGATCAGGACAATTCTTATTTTTGAAACGCAGTTGTGTTATTGTGTTGTATTTCCTTTAAAATCTTAAAATCTAAGCCATTAATGGTTGTTGATTTTCTTTCAAAAGTTGTGGATATGAATCAATTTATAAACCCAGCTGTAAACCGGTGTAGATCATTCATAGAGATAGATATGTAAATATTCATGGCTATTTTCCTGTGAAAATGAATGCTATGTGTAGGATCCATTGGGGGTTTAGATCTAGATGTTGTATTCCATGAAACTAATTCTATCGTCGAGTAGCCTTGAAAAAAAATCATCCACGATTTTGTGATAGATCTATAGCATAGATTTGAACGCTTTAATTTTTTTTTACATCTCTATTTTTTTTTTCTTTGATCTATTTGATTTCCCGCAATTTCAGACATATACCTTAAGCATGTGTTGTGAATTAAATCTCTGCATATGTTCTTATGCCTATTTACCGACGTTTTCTAGAAGATCCAAATCTTGTATTTTTTGGGGGTTTTTGTTCAAGCTACAATTTTCCCAACTTTAGAGGTTAGCATGATAGATCGGAAATAACCAGTACCTGCTTGTTCCCATGTTGTGATTACATAGATTTTATGTTACGAATCCGACTTTATATCCTATGATTTTCTTTTTCCTTTTTGGAAAATGTTGTTTTCTATGCGTGTGTTTTCTGCGAGGTCTAAATTTACTTAGATCCTTGTTCGTCCAAACCATGTTCCCCATCATAGAAAATTTTGAGAAAAGAAACTATCGGTGATCCATTATGTACTTAACAACTCTACATTCTCTCTCAACCTTCCCAGCAAATTAGACAGAGTTAGCAAAACGTTGAAATGCTTCTTTACTTAACAACTCTGCATTTTTTTCCTACTAGCCGTATACAGTCACTTTTAAATCCATCTTGGTGATCAGTGAAAGAAAGTTGTGACTGCTTCCAGAGATTGAACAACTACTTCTAATATTAGTTTTTTTAGAACAGTTTGATAGAAGTCAAAATCCGGATTCCTTATAATTACTATCACTCTCAGTACTGACGGAAAACAAGGAATCAAGAATGATAATCACCAGTCTCATTGATTTTGTCTTAATGGTTAAATGCAATATAATTTCTTAATACTTATTTTAGTTGACCACTGATCCTATTAAGGCATGTTCTCTAACTGTCAAAAGACCAGTGAAATCTTAGGTTAGAATTTATAAAACCAACACAAGATAATTCGGCTAATTACTTGACAATTCCAATTTATCATATGTACTCTCTTTATAATCTAAAGCTGATGTCATTGTTGTTTTGTCTTGTTTGAATAGCAAGTTTAAATAAGATATCATATATCATATCATACAAAATTCTTTTTATAGTTATACCATTTCTTTTCTAATTAAAGTTTCATTGATAAAGCTTTAATTTTTTTTTCCATTGATATAGGAAGAGGTATATTGTGATTTGGGTATACCAATTATACATTAAAATATATAGTTAATATAATGAATCATTTCTTTATATATATATATATATATTGAACCCAAATAGTAAACTTTTGAGTGTAGAATTGAAATTGCAATTGCAACGGTCAGTTAAAGGCAGACCTTCTGTAGTTTCCATTTATTCTCCGAATGCGTGTTGACATTTAAAGTTCAAGTGGTAAACTTGGTGATTGGTGGATATATATAGGTGTTGTTTATGGAATTAATTGTTTATAAGCAGTTTTATAAATTGGAATAGTAATGCGCTTTGTTTATAAAATGAATTGGTTATGAGTAATTTTATAAAATAGATATGGACATAATCGTTTATTTATGGGAAAAATATGAAGAGGATATTGAAATTCATTAAAGGATGTAATTATGAAATGAATATGAATTGTTGAGGTAACTTATTTATAGTTATAAAAGAATATAGAAAAGTGTGTCTTGTTTCTCATTCATATATATATATATATATATATATATATATATATGCCTTTTTTTTGTATTATTCCAAAATTTAGTATTTAGGGTTGTTACATTGTGGTATCAGAGCCCAGGTTACTACACTTGGCCCTATGGTGTCCATACACATTTTTTTTTCTGAAAACTAAAAAATGTGTAAATCTTTGTTTCTTATTACTTCTATAGCAGAAAACTGTCTTACTAAAATTGCAGGAAGATATGGCCGAAAGAGGATCCCCTACCCCACCTGCACGAATTGAACTTAATAATGAGGATCCCCCTAATAACAACATTGTTAATTTTGAGATTCTACAAACAATGAGGGACTTACAAGAAGAAATTATGAACTTTAAGACTGAACATGAAAGGGTCCTGAAAACTTAGGAAGACTTAAATGAATCCCTACTATTTAAACTACATGAGATAACTAATGAAAAGAAAAAAAGAAAGCATAGACAAGAAAACTCATCCTCTGAATGTCCTTACTCTGATGGAAGCCATATATCTAGTGAATCAGAGTATTCTAGTGACAATTCTGAGGGTAGACATAGGAAGAAAAGAAAATATAAAGATGAGCTAACAGGAGAATTAAAAAAAAAAAGCCTCCTACCTTTGACGGCGAAGTCAAAAATGGAGAAGAAGCTGAGGCTTGGCTCTCCGGGATGAAGAAGTACTTCACTATGTACAATTAATCCAACTCCATGAAGAGAAAAATGGCCATCTTCAATCTCGTCGGAAAGGCTGAGATTTGGTGTCAAGACTTAAAAAGAGAAAAACGAATAAATGATAGGAAAGTAAGTTGGAACTGGTTTAAAAAGGAATTTAAAAAAGAATACCTCTCAGAATATTACTACAAAGGGAAAGCTAAGGAGTTTTATGAGCTAAGACTAGGATCCATGTCCATGCATGACTTATGTACTAAATTCTTATCCCTATTAAGATATGTTCCTTACTTAAACAAAGAAAAACCTAAAATACAAAGGTTTCTAGGGTGCTTGCCTAACTTTTATAAAGACAAAATGGAGTTTGATGAACCGAAAACTTTGTATGAAGCAATGAGGAAGGCCAAATTAACTTATAACCAATCCAAGAGTAAAAGTAAAAATCCCTTTAATTTAAAGAGAAGAGATGAAAATGGTTTTAAGAGAAGAGAGTTCAAACCTTTTAATAATAAACATAAAAGTTTCCAGAAAAATTCCTTTAAGGACAAACAACCAACACTAAGAACAGAATATAAACAACCTATGAGAATTGTCAAGTATAAAGATACTACTTTTAATAAGAAAAGTGAAGAAATAAAAAGAGAATCCTTGCAGTGTTTGGGTTGGGGGGGGGGGGGTCATTTCTATCGGGATTGTCCTCATAAAAAGGATAATCGAAATATTCATACAGTTCGAGGAGAAGCTATAGTGGGAGAAGTTGCTCAGAGCATATCGCAGATTAGCATAGCACTGGACAATCATCAAGCGGATTTTTAGCCCTCCATGATTGAGGTAGATGGTAAGATCCTTGACAAACCTATTTCTATATTAATTGATTCTGGTTCTACCCTAAGTTATATATCTCCTAAGTTATTATATTTCTATAAAATGAGAAAGTATCATTTTGAAAAATCTTGGTTAGTGCAGTTAGCCACTGGAACAAAAAGAAAAGTAACCAGTTTTATTTCTAGTTGTGAAGTTCATATGCAAGATTTGATTACAAAAGTAGATTTGAATGTTTTACCATTAGGATCTTACAATGTACTGATTGGCATGGATTGGCTAGAAAAACATAAAGTTGTGTTAAATTTTTTTGAGAAAACTTTTGATTGTATTGATGAAAATGGTGAATGTAAAATGGTTAGAGGAATTCCAAAGAAGATTCTTACTAGGAAAATTTCTGCCTTGCAATTGAAAAAGTGTGCTAGAAAAGGATGTAGGGTTTTTTCTATACACATCACCAAAACTAATGTCAAAGAAACAAAACCTAATTTAGAGGATATTCCCTTTTTAAATGATTTTAAAGACGTCTTCCTAGAAGAGATACCGGGACTACCTCCGAGGAGAGATATTGACTTTACCATTGAATTCGTACCTGGATCAGTACCCGCCTCGAAGGCCCTTTATCGAATGAACACACCTAAATTGGTAGAATTAAAATTACAATTACAAGAATTAATAGATAAAGAATATATTAGACCAAGCGTGTCTCCATGGGGAGCACATGTCTTGTTTGTTAAAAAGAAGGATGGCACATTGAGGCTCTGTGTCAATTACAGACAATTAAATAAAATGACAATTAATAATAGATACCCTCTCCCCCACATTGATGACTTGTTTGACCAAGTACGGGGAGCGTCGGTATTCTCTAAAATCGACTTAAGGTCTGGATACCATCAAGTAAGAATTAAGGACGAGGATGTCCATAAAACTGCATTCAGAACAAGGTACGGGCATTACGAGTTCTTGGTCGTACCATTTGGCTTGACCAATGCCCCGGCCACATTCATGTGTTTAATGAACAGTTTTCCTCGCAAATATCTAGATAAGTTTGTAATAATATTTATTGATGATATATTAATATACTCAAAAAATGAAGAAGAGCATAAAGAACATTTAAAACTAGTCTTACAAACCTTAAGAGAACATAAAATTAATGCAAATTTTAGCAAGTGTGAATTCTTTCAAGATAAAATTCAGTACCTAGGTCATGTAATAACTAAGGAAGGTATTTTGGTGGACCTAGATAAATCAAGGCAACCAATGATTGGCCAGTTCTCAAGGATGTAACCGGGATTCGATCCTTTATGGGAATCACGAGTTACTATCGTAGGTTCATTGAGGGGTTCTCCAAAATTGCTTATCCAATAACCTCACTTCAAAGAAAGGAACTAAATTCATTTGGTCTAATAAGTGTCAAGAAATCTTTGAAAAACTTAAGCACTTATTAACCATCACACCTATTCTAAGGATTGCAGATCCTCACAAGGAATTTGTAGTATGTACGGATGCATGTTTAGAAGGATTAGGTGGTGTGCTATTACAAGAGGATTATGTAATAAGTTATGAGTCAAGAAAACTTAAAATAGATGAATGAAACTATGCAACACATGACTTGAAATTAGCTGCTATAATACATGCTTTAAATATGTGGAGACATTACTTAATAGGAAGAAAATTTACCTTAATGTCGAATAATATAAGCTTAAAATATTTATTTGATCAACAAAACTTGAATGCTCTCCAAGCAAGGTGGATATCATTTTTGAGCGAGTATGATTTTGAAATTAAACACATTAAAGGCAAAGAGAACAAGTTGGCAGATGCCCTGAGTAGAAATGCCATTCCGCTTTGTTCAGCTGCCTTCAGTAGTTATAAAACAAATCTCGAATATTTAATAAAAGAAGCAGCTAAAAATGATGAAGAGCACTTAAATATTAAAGAACAATTGGAAACAGATGATAAGGGAAGTTATTCAACTTATTCTATAAGCTCTGAAGACTTGTTATTTTATAAAAACCAATTATACATACCAGATTCTGAAGAAGTAAAACGGATAATTCTTAATGAACTACATAAGAAACCATATTTCGGACATCTGGGATACCAAAATATGATAACTAAGTTAAGAAAAAGCTATTATTGGCCTCACATGAAGAATGATGCTGCAAATTACCTAGCTAGGTGTATTGAATGTCAACAAGTAAAAACTGAACATCAACATCCTGCTAGGCTACTACAACCCTTACCTATTCCAGAATGGAAATGGGAGATAATAAGCATGGATTTTATAACCGGATTACCTAAAACAAATAAGTGACATGACTCAATAATGGTAGTTGTTGATAAGTTAAGTAAAGCTGCTCACTTCATACCTGTAAAGTCTACTTTCAAAGCCATTAATATAGCTGATATTTTTACGAAAGAAATATTTTGGTTGCATGGTATTCCAAAGGTTGTGATTTCTAATAGAGATGTGAAATTTACTGGTAACTTTTGGAAATCCTTGTTTAAAGGTTTAGATACACAACTAAATTTTAGCACTGCTTATCATCCTCAAATGGATGGACAAACTGAAAGAACTAATCAAGTGTTAGAAGACATGTTGTGAATGTATATAATGGATAAACAAGGTAAATGGGAAGAATATTTGCATTTGGTAGAATTTGCTTATAATAATGGGTATCAAGCTTCTTTGAAAATGAGTCCATTTGAAGTTTTGTATGGCCGGACACTCTTGTGTCTTGGGATAACCCTACCAACAGGATTGTTTAGGACTAGACATGTTAAAAGAAATGGAACAAATGGTGAAAGAGGTGCAACAAAACTTAAAAGTTGCCCAGGATCGGCAAAAAGGTTACGCGGATTTAAAATGAACTCCAAGAGAGTTCAATGTTGGAGATCATGTATATCTAAAGGTAAATTCAAAGAAGAGTTCTTTGATTTTGGGAAGATGTTCCAAGATGGCACCAAGGTATTGTGGAACTTTTGAAGTGTTGGCTAAGATAGGGCCGGTACCCTACCAGCTTGCACTTCCACCTAATATAAAAGTACACGACGTATTTCATGTTACATTGTTAAAATATATATATAAATGATGCTACTCATATAATTTATTGGGATGTGATTCAGGTAGAACCCGAGGGTGATTTCCAGATGGAACCTTTTCGCATTCTAGACAGGAAGGAACGCATGCTCTAGAATCGAGCCATCGTTCAAATAAAAGTGCAATGGAAGCACTTCAGCCCTGAAGAGGCAACTTGGGAAATGGAGGATAAAATGTGGGAAGCATATCCCTCCATGTTCTAGAATGAGCAAGGTAGCTCAGAATAAAAAGAACACCGAGGACGGTGTTATAAATAAGGGGGGGGTAAATGTAATACCCCCATGACATTGCTTTTATTTTTCAAGTTTTGAAAATTATTTTATTTTATTGTTTATGTAATGAGTTATGAAACTCAAATACTGTAATGACATTTTCACAAACAAACCTTTTATATTTATTTATTAATAAAGAAAATAACACTTGGAGAAGTCAACTACATGAGGGGACACCAACCATGGCACCAAAGAACATGTGTAAGCAAGCTAAAGTGATTGATACCAATCAAATCCAATCCGAAGCTCAACAACCAGACAAGATCCTAAATCATAGGGATTTAGGGATTTGATTGGAGATTTGATTGGGATGGCATAAGACCTAGGCAAAGATATTTATATGAGTGCACTGGAATAGTATGGGAAACCATGTTGTGCATGGGAAAAATGAGTGTTGATCATTTTTGCTATTTGTTATAAGTCCATCGTGAGAACTTGTTACAGACTCGAGGTTGAGTGTCGTGAGGAAGTGTCTTACTGTTTGGGTGCATGGTTGATGATCCAGCTCGGGGGTGGAGTGGAGCAAACCATTGAGTTGCTTCTTCCTATGGTTGGGAGGAGTTGATTCTCCAAGTTTGTTTTTCCTAGATTCACGTAAGTAGATCTAATTTTCCTTGCTTATGCCTAGACCTGTAAATTTGCATTCTTGTAAAAAAAAATATCAACGACATGGTAGGGAAATTAATTGTTGATTAGAGTTTATTTGATCGAGAAGATTCTTATTTTTGAAATGCAGTTGTGTTATTGTGTTGTATTTCCTTTAAAATATGAAAAATGAAGCCATTAATGGTTGTTGATTTTCTTTCAAAAGTTGTGGATATGAATCGATTTATAAACCCCAGCTGTAAACCGGTGTAGATCATTCATAGAGATAGATCTATAAAGATTCATGGCTATTTTCCTGTGAAAATGAATGCTATGTCTAGAATCCATTGTGATTTTAGATCTAGATGTTGTATTCCATGCGACTAAATCTATCGTCGAGTAGCCTTAAAAAAAATCATTTACGATTTTGTGATAGATCTATAGCATAGATATGAACGTTGTAACTTTTTTTTACAGCCGTGTTTCTTTTCTTTTTTCTTTGATCCATTTGATTTCCCGTGATTTCAGACGTATACCTTAAGCATGTGTTGTGAATTAAACCTCTGCATATGTTCGTATGCCTATTTAACGACGTTTTCCAGAAAATCCAGATCTTGTATTTTTTTGGGTTTTTGTTCAAGCTCCGATTTTCACAACTTTAGAGGTTAGCATGATAGATCGGAAATAAACAGTACCTACTTGTTCCCATGTTGTGATTACATAGATTTTATGTTACAAATCAGACTTTATATCCTATGATTTTCTTTTTCCTTTTCAGTAAATGTTTTTTGTATGCCTGTGTTTTCTGCGAGTTCTATATTTACTTAGATCCTTGTTCATCCAAACCATGTTCCCCGCCATAGAAAATTTTGAGAAAAGAAACTATCGGCGATCCATTATGTACTTAACAACTCTACGTTCTCTCTCAACCTTCCCTACAAATTAGATAGAGTTAGAAAAACGTTGAAATGCTTCTTTGCTTAACAACTCTGCATTTTTTTCCTACTAACTGTATACAATCACTTTTAAATCCATTTGGGCGATCGACGGAAGAAAGTTGTGACTGCTTCTCCAGAGATTGAATGACTACTTCTGATATTTATTTTTTTAGAACAGTTTGATAGAAGTCGAAATCCAGATTCCTTATAATTACTATCACTCTCAGTACTGACAGAAAACAAGGAACCAGGAATAATAATCATGAGTCTCACTGATTTTGTCTTAATGGTTAAATGCAATATGATTTCTTATTATTTATTTTAGTTGACCGCTGATTCTATTAAGGCATGTTCTCTAACTGTCAAAAGACCAGCAAAATCTTAGTTTAGGATGTCTAAAACCAACATATGATAATTCGGCTAATTACTTGACAGTTCCAATTTATCATGTGTACTCTCTTTATAATCTAATGCTGATGTCATTGTTGTTTTGTGTTGTTTGAACAGAAAGTTTAAATAAGATATCATATATCATATCATACAAAATTCTTTTTATAGTTATACCATTTCTTTTCTAATTAAAGTTTCATTGATAAAGCTTTAATTTTTTTTTCCATTGATATAGGAAGAGGTATATTGTGATTTGGGTATACCAATTATACATTAAAATATATAGTTAATATAATGAATCATTTCTTTATATATATATATATATATTGAACCCAAATAGTAAACTTTTGAGTGTAGAATTGAAATTGCAATTGCAACTGTCAGTTAAAGGTAGACCTTTTGTAGTTTCCATTTATTCTCCGGATACATGTTGACATTTAAAGTTCAAGTGGTAAACTTGGTGATTGGTGGATATATATAGGTGTTGTTTATGGAATTAACTGTTTATAAGTAGTTTTATAAATTGGAATAGTAATGCACTTTGTTTATAAAATGAATTGGTTATGATTAATTTTATAAAATAGATATAGACATAATCGTTTATTTATGGACAAAATATGAAGAGGATATTGAAATTGATTAAAGGATGTAATTATGAAATGAATATGAATTGTTGAGGTAACTTATTTATAGTTATAAAAGAATATAGAAAAGTGTGTCTTGTTTCTCATATATATATATAAATGCCATTTTTGGTATTATTCCAAAATTTAGTATTTAGGGTTGTTACAGAGATACTCTACTTCAGCTGTACTCAGTGCCACACAGGATTGCTTCCTGCTAAACCAAAAGATCACACCTGATTCCATACTGAAGCAACACCCTAAAGTGCTCTTCCTATCGATGGCACTTGCTTCCCAATCTGAATCAACATAATGCTCCAGGTTAATCTTCTGATTCACCTCATACTTGAGCCCATAATAAACTATACCCCTTAGGTACCTCAGAATATGCTTTGCAGCAATCACGTGAACATGTCTCAGATCTTTCAAGAACTGGCTCAAGGTGTTCATAGCAAAGAAAATATCTGGTCTCATGCTCGTCAGGTACATCAAGGACCCAATCATATGATGATACATCGTAGCATCAACCGCTTCTGATGAAGCATCACTTAATAGCTTCAGGTTCGATGCCATAGGTGTGGTCATGGCCTTGCAGTTCATCATCTCGAATCTCTTCAGGACCTATACTACATACTTCCCTTGTCCAAGGGAGATTCCATCCACATTTTTCCACACCTCCATTCCTAGAAAATAGTGCATCATACCCAAGTCCTTCATTTTGAACTCGGTAGCAAGCTTCCTCTTTATATCAGCAATCAACCCATCCATACCTGTTGCAAACAGATAATCTACATACAGTAGGAGTATCACTGGGTTTCCATATTCAACCTTGTAGTAAAGTTTGGAATCTGCTTTACTTTTGGTAAATCCCAAACTGGATAGAAAGCCATCAATTATGCCATACCATGTCCTTGGTGCATGTTTCAATCCGTACATGGATTTCTTCAATCTACACACATGAGACTCCCTGTCATGTTTCTCAAAACCAAGTGGCTGCTCTACATATACTTCCTCTTCCACTACACCATTCAAGAAAGCAGTCTTGACATCCATTTGGTGTATCTTCCATTTCATCACTGCAGCCAGAGAAAGTATTGATATGATGGAAGTGTATGTAGATATAGGTGCAAAGGTTTCTTCATAATCTATTCCTTCTTTTTGTGAGAAGCCACGAGCCACGAATCTTTCTTTATATTTCTCTATGCTGCCATCTGCAGCATGCTTGATCTTGTAGATCCATTTGGAAGTTACAACAGACTTCCCTTCTAGTCTTAGGACAACATCCCAAACATCATTCTTCATGATCGATTGATACTCTTAGATCATAGCATCCTTCCATTATTTCCTTTCTGCTGCTTCTTCATAGTCGAAAGGTTCTTTATTGATAAAGTCACACAATAAAGCTACATACCCAGAGCACAACCTGGTCCTTTTTCGTTCTCTGTGATTTTCTTCTGGAGCCCCATCTCTTTCTGCACCTTGGATAGCTTCTTGTACCCAAGCAGGTTTCCTCTTGTGAGGATTTTTCTCCTGAGGTGGATCTATAGGTTCTTGATGTTCTTCAAACTCTCGATCTTCTTCTTGAGTTTCTTCATTCATGGTTGTGTCATGAATTCTGGGTGCTTCTGTTTCTTCATGATCTTCAGCATGTCTCTTTCTGGATTTATTGTAAGGTGAGTCTTTGTCAAATGTTACATCCCTGTTGATGTCGATCTTCTTGAATCTTGGGAAGTATATTCTGTAAGCCTTTGAGCTTTCAGAGTATCCCACAAATATACCCTTCTTTCCTGAAGGATCTAACTTCTCCCTCTTTTCTTTTGGAATGTGTATGTACATTGGACAGCCCAATATTCTGAGATGGCTGACTTTTGGTTTCTTTATAGAAAATACTTCTTCAGGTGTCTTGTTCTCAAGTACTCTATGTGGAGTATGGTTATGTACATACACCATTTTTCTAGCAGCTTCTTCCCATAGATGCATGGGAAGATCTTGATCATGAAGCATTTCTCTTGCAGCTTCCATGATCATTCTATTCTTCCTTTCTAAAACCCCATTCTGTTGTGGATTATATGGAGTGGATAACTCCCTCTTAATCCATGAATCTTTGCATAACTCTTTGAATTCATTTGATGTGAATTCTCCACCATTATCTGATCGAAAGGTCTTGATCTTGTTTTCTATGTGGTTCTCGATCAAGGATTTGAATTCCTTGAACTTGCTCAAAACTTCATCTTTGTTCTTCATAAAGTATATCCATGTCTTCCTAGATAAATCATCAATAAAATAAACATAGTATACATACCCGCTTAAATAACTGGATGACATTGGACCGCATACATCGGAGTGAATTATTTCCAAGATTCCTTTTGGTTTGCTTTTGCTACTTGGAAATGTCTTCTTTGTGTTCTTTCCTTTCACGCATCCTTTGCAGGCTCCATCATGTTTTTCCTAAATTTTTGGAAGACCTTCAATAGCTTTGCTTGCAAGTGGTAGTGCTCTGGAATGCACATGTGCAAGCCTTCTATGCCAAAGTTTATTTGTCTCTACTATGTCATGGACCAAAGCTTGTTCGGGATGGCCCTTCAATTTGTATAATCTTCCTTCTTGTTCTCCAATTACTATTGTATCATCAATAGTGTTTCCTCTTGGCCATATGATGACTTCACCATCTACAAATACAACCCTCATGCCTTTTGCATCCAGTGCCGATATGGAGAGAAGATTCTTCTTTAGTCCTTTTACAAACAAGACATCCTTCATTTTCATAGACTTTCCTAATTCTAGCTTGTAGGAGGATTCACTACTACCTTTTATGGGATATTGATAATCATCCCCAAGTTTCAACTTATGGGGTGAATTATGTTCAAATAGTTTCTCAAAGGATTCCTTGAATCCTGTCATGTGTTTGGAAGTCCCACTATCAATAAGCCAATATTTGCTTCTATGTGCGACAGTTCCCCTGAGAGCAGAGATCAAAACATATTCTTCATCACTTGAAGAGTCTTCACTTTCTTGTTTTACTCTCTTTCTGGGAGGATGATCATCCTCAGTAGTGTGAGCATGATGTCTTATTTTGGAGTTCTTCTTCTTCTTAGATCCACTCTTATTCATGGGACAATTTCTACCAAAGTGTCATCTTTCATCACATGTATAACATCTAAGTTTGGATGGATCCTTTTTCACAAAATTATCTTTCTGATGAGAATGCTTGCCTTGGTGATGATGATTTTCCCTTCTGCCTTTATTGGAGTGTACTGTGAGATCTTGATATTCACTTCCCATCTTTTCTTCTCAATCTACTATTCAAGATGCTTCTTGTGAGCATTATTCCTAGAGTCTACTGAACTTGATTAGATTCTTTCTAGCACAGATTCCTTGGATGAAAGAATCCCATGACCTAGGGAGACCATTCAAGGTTGTCATCACAATTTTTTCATTCTCCACTTTTTCATCTACTACTTCAAGTTGTTCTTTTACCTGGGAGAACCTTGTAAAGTATGACTGGATGGTCTCCTCATCCTGGATCTTTACATTCTTCAACTGGTTCCTCAAAGTCATCTTTTGATTTATGTTCTTCCCTTCAAACATTTTGGTTAGGGCATCAAACATAGCTTTAGATGTCTTGAGGGAGGACACCTATGGTATGAGGTGATCCTTAATTGAATCAGCAATAATCCTCTTAGCCATAACCAACTTCTTTTTATGTAAGGCCTTAGCCTCATCTTCCTCTAGAACTAGAACCTCCTCATTGATGTAGGAGTCCAACTCATTTTCTTCTAGGACCAGGGAGATCTTATACTTCCAGGCTCAGAATTTATTAGATCCCTCAATATTTTCATCAAGCTTGGTATGATGAGACATCTTAACTGAGAACCTCAAATGGAAATACAAAATATTTAGATCTTACCAGGTCAAGATGTCGGATCTAGATTTAGAGCTGAATTTTTGCAATGCTGGTTTAGGAGGAGATTAGGGTTTGACTTTCCCAGAGTTCTATCCAACCAAATGCTTTGATCTTGATCTCTAAACTTTGATTTTGAGGAGGAGATCAATCCAGGCCTAAGCTCACTCAAAAATTCCACTTCTGTGTAAAGCCCTAATTTTCGGTACTAGTGTCGGGTCCAAAACTGAAAAAGCTCATAATCAGATTCTATTTCGACAGAAAGATGTGCCTTAGGGAGGAGAGTCATCCCAACCTTATTTTGCTGAAAATATATGGAGAGAGATCCAAAAATTAGGAATCCCTATTTCCCGTAGCTACACAGTGTCTTTTTCTTAGGTTAGCTCTTATTCCATGTTAGATTTTAACATTTAAGCTAGCATTATATTAGGATCTTTAACTAAGAGAATAACAAGCACAACAATCAAACACAAGAGACAATGAACACAGTGTTTTTCCTTGGGGAAACCATAAACGGAGAAAACCCTGCAACTTCCTCAGAGATAGAATCAACACCAAAAGTAAAACCCCAAAATATTAAGATGATCTCCCGATAGCAGTAGCCTCTTTCTTTCTATCCCTAACAAATTCTTCTCCCTCAGTTATGCACTACAATTGAGTGTGAGTGAGTGTGTGATAAATAGAGAGGCTCACTCTCTATTTATACTAATTCCTGACTCAACAATAACTCACTAGGGCTGACTTCACTAGGTGAGTCTAACAACCCTAGGGCCCCGCAACTATGGGGACTTTAATCCTTGATCAATAGGAGGGCTACCCACAATGACTTGACATGACTTGTTTACATCAAAGAAACACCCGATCAGAACATTGGGGCATGACATGACTTGATTACATGACAAACACTTCCCAGAATAAACATCGAGGTACAATACATAAGAAATACAAGTGAATACATTCCAAAGTTACAATTACATCAACAAAACCCAACTGTAGGTTGTTTTGACTGAGTTTTGATGTGGATGTTGGCTTGGCTAAGTATGTCCAAGGAACCCTTATCTTATTGTCTTGTTGTCTTAGCAGCATGTGAAATCCAATTGTATATTGTATTGGCTAGACAGTCTGATAAACCCAACTGGAGGTTGGCTTGACTGTGTGTGTGTGTGCTTTGGTCTGGCTATGTGTAATCCTGTTGGTTCCCAAGTTCCTTGTGGAAATCATGCCAAGCTCGGGGGTGGTAGTTTGTTGAGAGATTAATGAACACACTGGCCTATGGTTGGGTGGAACGTTGTAGTGACATAGCTAGTTGTGAGCCAACTTAATCATCAATACAAGTATTATTTGTCCTTGTTGGTTATCCAATGTATTTACTTATGAATGGACATATTGAATATGATTAATTGATTAGGATGAATGCTTATTTATGCCATGTATTTTTGTATGAATTGCTATGTTCATGTTGAATTCTTATTGATGGTTAAGTAGAATTTTACTTCTGTTATGTTTGCCTGCATTTTACTTTTGTACATGCCTTATGTTTTTGCATTGCATTTTCCTAAGTTCATGGAGGCGAGAAGCCTGTTATAGGGCCAAAAATGTAGCTACGGTAATAATCATTGAGTTTCCACCCCTTGGAATCCACTTGTGAAATACGGAAGGCAGAAGGAATAAATCGAAAGAGGAAAAGTTGAACAGGGAAGAATCATTGTGCTTTTGCACCCCAGGATCTTCTCGTGGAAGGCGGGAGGTGCAAAGGGAAGTTGAAAACAAGGAAAAGTGTTTGTTTTCTAATCTTCGAAGTCCGAGTTTGGAAGGCAGAAGTCGGAAGAACAGAATAATTTTAAGGAAAAAAGATAAATTTCTTATTTCTGAGTTTTGAGGTTGGAAAGGAGGAGAGCGAAAGTTGGAAGTGAAAAAAAAGGTTAAGGTCAAAAGTTGTCTTTCCAATTTTTGAGTTTCGAAGTGCGGAATTGAGGAAGTAGAGGTGCGGAAGGCAAAAAGTGGAATATCCATTAAATATTTTGTCACATTGAGTTTCCTATTTTTAATTTCCAAGGTGTGGAAGGAGGAAAGCGGAAGTGCATAAGGCAGAAGAGTCGTTAAATGTTCCGTCTCACTTTGATTTTCTGATTTCAGAGTCCTGAAGTGCAGAAGGAGGAAAGAGGAAGTGCAGAAGGAAAAAGGTGGAAGAGCCATTAAATGTTCCATTTCACATCGAGTTTTCTATTTTTGAGTTCTGATGAGAGGAAGATGAAAAGAGGAAGTTCCAAAGGTGGAAGTGTAATGCCCCCGGTTTTGACCCCGTTTGCATGATGTGTATAATGTAATTAATCATGGTGAGGAGCTCAAGGCAAAAGCCCCACCATCGATTTGGTTTTGTATGTTTCGGCAATGGGGGATAATTGCCGATGGTATGTCGTGCTATCCGGCACATTTTAATTCGGCATCATGTAAATCCGCACATCAAATAAACTTAAACCACAACCAGCTACGGCAGTGAAACGTTGAATGAATAGGGCATGGTTCCAAAGGATAAGGGGTGGGGGATGTCAAACCTTGGTTATGGGGGAAAAACCCATGTTTTGTCACCTTGTTGATTTTTCATCTTCCCTTGTTAACCTTTTTAATGCTTCAGCTGGTGGTTGGGGGAGTTATTGCTGAAGTGGTGGTGGTTGTGGCAGGACTATCAGTCCTTTGCCCACATGCCCACTCCACCCACGTCTACCCATTCTTCTCCCTCATGCACTCTTCCTTGGTCAGTTCACTCTCACCATGATTTTGGGTCTGTTGGCTCCTCACGCACAGGCCCTGGGCGATTTTGGTCTCACGCAGGCATTTTCTTCCTCTCCACGAGTTGTTAAATGCTCAGGCACTTGCAATTCGCGTCCTCCTGACTGCTGTGCATTCTCACGCAAAGAATTTCCCTCCCATTTCTCATTTTTGTGCACAGGAATTTCCTGGGTTTTACCCACGTCGTTTTCCTCTGTGGATTGGTGAATGGAGTGGCTGAATCATTTCCCCATGGGTCGAATTGTGGGTTCTACGTTGATTATTACCCACGCCCAGGCTGGGAGTATGTAAACTTGTTTCCAGCATGGTCTGTGTGAGTCTTCCTGCGGCTCAATTTCCTTGGACGAACTGTTGATTTCACCCACGATTTCGGTCACTGTGGATTTCCAATATGTCGGCTGAGTTTCCCTGTTTTGGACTGTGCATAGTTGCCATCATTTTCATTGTGAAATTGGGTTGTTGTTGTTACCCTGGTTTGGGTGTTGTTGCTGAGTTGTTTTGGCCATGATAGGGCCAAGAACAACTCCGTATTGCCCTGTTTAAGCTGTGACAGCTAAGTAATTGCCTGAGTGCAATGGTTAGTCTTCGGACTGTGCTGGCTTGGCTTGCCTGTTGAAAGCCTGTGAAACCCAGTTGCGTTGGTTTGCTGTTTTGTGCCCCCTTGGCTATGTGCAAGCCTGCAATTGTCCCCTTAGTCCTTGAGGAATCATGCCCAGCTCGGGGGTGGCAGCATGGCTGAGAGATTGATGAGCAAGCTGGCATATGGTTGGGTGGAACGTTGCAGCGACGTAGCTGGTTGCGGGCAAGTTCTTAATCGAAAGATAAGTGCTGCTGTTACTTCACCTCTGCAATTTATATATTGTATTATGTGAAATGATGAACATGCTTAATGCTAGAAATGTTTATGTATGTTTGCTTCCACTGTATGAACAAAGACTATGCATCTGTGTATGCTTGCAAGTTTTAGTTTCAGCATTTGATTTCTTTTGATTATGTTCATGGGGCGGTTTGCCCGGTTGTGTTGATGTGTTCGTCGCGTCCTCTTCGCCGGGTGAGGGACGGGGACATGACAAAGTGGTATCAGAGCTCTGAGTTGCAGCAATAGGCCTCTATGGGCGAAGAATATGCAGTGACAGAAGGTAGAATTACCTTCTCTATTCGGCAGAGCAGCAGCAAAAATTTCAGAAAAATCGCCTAAGTGTTGAGCGGTCGGACCACTGGAGGAAGTGGAATTCCGCCATTGCGGAGGGACTGACAAAGCTAACGTCCGCTGCTGCGGACGAATGGGTGAAGTCCCCCGACCGACGTTGCAGACGGTGAAGTGATCTACGTCCGATGTAAGAATCATCCGACTTCCGATGCAGAGAGTGTTCCGACAGCCGACGCGCGAAAAGAAAACTCGAATTTTTGCCTAAGTATTGGAACAGTCGGTAGGTTTCGTGAAGTTCTTGTCCGCCGTTGCGGAAGGGTTCATGGAGTTAACCTCCGTCGTTGCAGGTGAGACAACGATATTTCCATCCGCTGTTGCGGATGGCGAAGCAATCTCGTATCCGACTCGAGATCCGTCCGATCGCCGACGCCGTAGAAAGATTTAAAATTCGGCTAAGTATGGAACAGTCGGGCCATTGAAGGAAGTGAACTTCCGCCATTGCGGAAGGATTGGTAAACTCTCCTATCCACCATTGCAGACAGCAAAGCGATCCTGCGTCCGATCCAAGAGTCATCCGATTGCCGACGAAGAAGAAACTTTGGAAAATCGAAAATTTGGTTAAGTGTTGGAGAAACCGGAAGGGAGAGTTGTCCGACGTCCGACGTTACGAGAGTTCGCCGACGTCTGACGTAAGTGCCAACCGGAAGAGCTGGTGAAGTGGGCATTCGCCGTTGCGGGCGAACTAACGAAGTTTCCGTCTGCCGTTGCGGAAGCCCAAATGGTTAAGTCTTCCGATGGGAGATTCCCCCGATCGTCGACACGTCAAAAAGGGTTAAGGCTCAAGGATAGTTCGCCGATCGGAAGAGTTGACGAAGTAGACATCCGCCGTTGCGGATGAAAGGCGGTTCAGCATCCGATGTGAAGTCAGCCGATACGTCGGAAGGTTGGATCTTCCGGGGAGCCGCAGTTGCGGAAGGGTTGAAACTCCCGGAGAGCCGCTGTTGCGGAAGGTTAGAGCTTCCGAGGAGCCGATTCTGTGGCTGTGAGATCGGTTTGGGAGCCGATTCAGCAGACGAGATGATGGTTTCGACAGCCGATCAGAGAGTCAGCCGACACCCGATTTGCACAGGGAAAATTTTGAGTTTTTCTATGACATTTCCTAGTCGATTTCAGTTGTTTTCAGGGGGATTTTTCAGCTGTTTTTCAGTGAATTTCAGGGCTGAGAAGGAGAAAAATGGCAGCAAGCTAATGCGCCAGATTGCGCGAAAATCATAGTTTTACAAAAAAAGAAAAAAAAACGAGGGCGCTGCCCTCGACCCACCACAAGGGGGCAAGCCCCCTTGACCCCCGTCGTCCCTTGAGACAGTCGTTCTTGTGGAAGGAGAATTTTGTGTTTTGGGAAAATGGATCAAACCCAGAATTCATAAAGGGATGCCAGAAATGCAGCTACTAAAATGGTTCTGAGATCATTAGAAGAATGTGAAAATTCTACTTGCAGCTGCGTGTAAAATACCAAGATTGGTGAAAGTCTTCATTCTTAGAAGGGGTGTGGTTTTCACATCCGAGGTCGGAATGACGCATGTGAATAGGAGTTGGAAAGCTTATCTAGCAAGGAACAAGGATAAGTGACCAGAATTTGAGCATGGAGTAGCAAAGTGCTAATAATGGCTGCTGTTGTCAAATGGAAAAATCTGGACAATTGTATGCCCAGGGGCAGCAAGGACTATGAAGTCAACCTGCTGCTGTGTGAAAAGGGAGTTCCATGCAAGGATGAAAGGCTTGAAAAGGGAAGTTTTCCTTAAGACCATGTCTTTCTAATTATAACTACATTTCCTAATTTTTATGTTTGAAATGCATGAGGGCATGTATTGCATGCATAGGACATTGCATGATTGGTAAGAATATTGAAAAATATATATATATACAATGAACCACTAATGATAATCATTGTTTTGATGTTGGCATTAGTGGGAAAACCAACGATGACATGGACCCGGATGAATGTGTTGCTGATGCTGATGAATGAGACCAGCAACCCTTTGGAGAAAGGGATAAGGCAACAAGTCCATGACAAAAGTTGGTGAGCAAATGTGACAATCTCCTGCAAAGGACCACCACATTGGTCATGTCAAGGGTGTAAGTAAGACCCATGCAGGTAAGAGTTGCTTATAACAAATCCATGGATGGGTCCAGGTAAGAGACCTCATACCATGTGAATATTGGAATGTAGAAAGGTGTCATGCCTATACATGTTAATGATATTGATTATAGTAATGCATCCTATATGAGGTAGTCATGGTTAGGCCATGGTATGGTTGAATGCATAGTATTCCTGAACCAATGCAAGGTAGCGTTGAATGGACCTGCATTAAGAAGATTTTATGAATCTTGTTGTTATGCATTGGATGTATGCATATGAAGGGTGTGAGTGACTGATTGCATAAGTAAAGGTGCAATTGTTGTGATGCATTGCATGAATGCATGTGATATTATGGAGAACTAATGGCTGAAATGATGAATTAATGATAATTCTGGAACTGTTTCAAAGGTCGTTATGAATGCAGGATAGTCATGATCAATTGGCTGCCAGAAACCTTGAATAGCATCAGCAGAAAAGCCAGCATTCGAACCCCTATCAGATCGATGCAATGCAAAAAAAGATAGGGTCCGAAGGAGAGGCAGAGGTAGCATAAAATACGGATAAAGATGAACCATCCGAAGGATGTGCGAAAGCCAGTATCTCGCCTAGTACCCCTTCCTGGATGTTCCATAACCAAATAAGCCTTTCCGGATAGTCCGTGAAAGACCCAGCCCTTTAGGCAAAGGATTCTCTATTGAAGAGCAAGGTGGTATGAATGATACGCTTGTGAAGTAAGAGTATCTAAACCTTCGGTTAATTGCATGAATGATATGACTATACCTTGCAATGTTAGTATGATAATGATTGCATGAAGTAAATGAGCTTTGATAATATTAATGTGACTAACGACTGGAGTATTTGAATTTTATAAATTCTAAAGATGCTTCAGTGATGGTTGTAGCAATGAGATAGTATATGCATCCATACTTACCAAGTGTTTGGTTGATGGAAGCTCATGTTTCAGGTAGATTATTTTGAGAATAGCATTGAGAGGTAAGACCCTGACCAATGCCAAAATCTACCATTTATGAGAAAAAGTCTCATGGTTGTGAAAATTAGTTGGTACGGGTTGTTAAAATTCGAACTGTGGATTTCGGATTTAAGAGGTACTAACGGCTACTAATCATTGTTGGATTGTGTGAGATTGTGTCAGGAGGGACACATGGTAAGTGGGTATTCATGTTATGATAGTAAGCATAAAATTATAATGGCCATAGTAATGCTGCTCACAAGAAACCCACAATTGAGCGAGTCAATTTATGTAGTAGATAGAATCGCAAATTCTTATTGAATTTAATTGCTGATGTCATTGCTTGGTTATGGAACGATCAATTGGATTGTGGTATCAGGTGATGATTAACTGTTTGGCTATTTGATGAATGTGTCAGGGGTACACACTGCAAGAAGACCATGTGCGATGGCCTGCAGAAGCCAAGCTTCATGGGAAGGTTTTCCCTTCTCTTGGAAATGGGGTTCGGGTGAAACTCCATTAGACATTTTGAAAATGTCTCATCTGCACTGCATGTTTGGTGATAACATGAGTGAGATGGTTTGGATTATGTCAGTGAGACGTGTGTGGATATGAAACATAAACAGGAAACAGGGATGGGGCCTTGGTTTGCTTAAACCTGGTGATTGGAAACCACACAAACAGAGCTAGAGGGCTGACTTTCTTCTCCACAACCCCAGGATAGCACTAGAAGGGAATGCAGGGCCTGAGGGACTGTGTAGCAGAGAAGGGACTGATTCCTTGTGCTGGGTGTGTGTGTGGATGTTATAGAAGTCAGGCTAGTTCTGGTGTAGGTGTTCCTAGCTCTACAGCGAGCTCACCAGCTTAGCATTCAGTTTTTCCCAGTCCCTTGACGGTGCCTAACAGATATAAAAGGCATACTGCGACGGCAAATGGATAAGTGTTCTATAACCCTTGCTATAAATATGCATGTTTAATTATTAAATTCTATATGCAGAACATGTTTTGATTTATTTCCATGATGACCGATTGCTTGAGTATGCATAGGGCCTACATGGCACACACCGGAAGAGAGTGCACACTTTTTCGATGTCGAGTCATGAAAGGGTTCTCAATATTGATTACACTCTGGGGAGTGGACGCACTCCTGGTGTCTCAATATTTGATAATGAATGATATGAAATGTGATTACAGTTTTAGAGCAATGATGCTGATGAGTTGTCTTGTATTGCTTGTGTTGCTTGTGTTGACAGGCTAAAGGTAAAGGTAAATGGTCGATATAAGTGTATTGTTGATATAATTGTATGTTGGTATAAGTGCATGTTGGTATAAGTGTATGGCGATATAAGTGTATGTGTCATTGTTGACATAAGTGTATGATGGGCTGTGATATGCCTAAGGATCCATAGTAGATCCTAGACCTGGAAATGGTCATGATAAAGTTCCAAGCCCAGTTGACATGGTTATGTACTGGATGGACATTAATTATTTGATGTTGTGGAGCAGCCGGCGTGCTGACCTAACATCTAAGTCCATAGGTGATCCCAAGGCTTGCAAAGCGAAGCAGGATCCTGTGGACGAACGAGGAAACGCACAATACAGATAAGTATTGGATTATTTTGCTTACAAATATACATGTGTATATGATTTGGATATGATGTTTTAAGCTCTTGTTCTAGAGATGAAAACTAATGAGAATAAACTAAACATGTGAATCTATTCAATGTTTGGATATAGGTGTCGCTGGAAGCGAGGAATGTGAGAGCATCCTAGGGGTGCATGGGGACATGTGACTGTCCCGGAGAGCTCCAAATGAGCAGCAATGAAAAAGGTGCTAGTAAGACGGGGGACATTAGAGGAATTTTGGGGTCTAAAATGGGCCTCCTAAGGAAAATAATAAAATAATAGTTAAAATAATAAAATAATATCGATTAATTTTGGAGGAAGAAAGAAAAAAACTACTTTTTGTGTTCGTATTTTCGACATATCTCCCTGTGCTTTTACTCAAATTTCGATCGGGAGAGATCATTGGATGCAGAATTTGATTCTACATCCAACGAGTACCCACACTGCCTACTTTTGACGGACCCCGCTACCCCAAAAACAAGAAATACCTGAAAAAATGTGGTGATGACATCATCATCACATTTTTTCAGGTATTTCTTGTTTTTGGGGTAGCGANGGTAATTAACTAACTGATTTTGATGCCTATATTATGCTTGGTCTGATAGAATTTCAATGGTGCATTCCACAGGTGAGAAAAGTGAAACCAGGTGGTGCACGATGATCATGGCAGCAGATCAGAAGTTGT